>JAHBCN010002418.1:0-91943 GCA_019359885.1 Listronotus oregonensis | reverse complement strand
AGGGGGAAAAAAGTGAAATTTTTTTTGCAGGTGATTAAGTGTACAATGAGGTCCCTTTTTTGTACCAATTTTTGTTGGGGAACAACTTTTTTAGGTTACTTTAAATTTTTTAAAACATTTCTAATATAAGTAATGGCTGCAACTTTGGGGGCTGATTTTATATAGTCGACGGGTCCCAAAATGAAATTCCTTTTGTGGGGGGTGACCAAAATGCAATAAGGTCCCTTTAAATACCAATTTTAGGTGGGAACAACCTTTTAAGGGTAATCTGAAAGGGGAGGTACCTTTGTGTCAATTTTTGTTGTTGAAAAACGTACGATAATTACATAATAATTATTAGTTGGGAAAAAGTTTCTTAAGAAAAATAATTTTTTCTGAAATATTATAAAACCCAATATATAAATGATACTAAGAAATAAACAAAAAATCATAATAATAAGCTTTTCAAATTTAGCGCTAACTTAAATTTTGGCTGCGTTAAAAGGGTCCTAACTTCACTTTTTGGCTGCGAAAAAATGGCTCCCTTTTCACCCCGGTTAGGTTCCATTGCCCCAGAAAGGAAAAAAAATTTAAAAAAGCATTTTTATTATGTTATTTTTAATGTATATTATATGTATATTATAACCTTTAAACCTTTTAATTAAAAAATCAATAATCAAACCCTTTTTTTATTATGATTATTTTGTTGGTAACGGAAAACCCCACCAAAAATTTCACGTGCAATGCAAGAAAATTAAAACTAAATTTAAAGGACATGCAATAAAATTTTCCCAGCTGACAAAAAAATTTTAAATATACGCATGCGTGAAATAAAACTTGCGCAAGACTTGCACCGTGGGAAACTAGGCTTAGTATTCTTTCAAATTTTATGGGCAAAATACACAAGATGGCTATTTCACATTTTTTTTATATAAGAAGAATGCCATCAATATGGCCCTATTTAGTCCTCATTGGATGGTTCTGTAAATTGATCGTCATGTATTTACATGAGGAACATCTTTTAAAAAT
This sequence comes from Listronotus oregonensis, assembly GCA_019359885.1. Taxonomy (NCBI): domain Eukaryota; kingdom Metazoa; phylum Arthropoda; class Insecta; order Coleoptera; family Curculionidae; genus Listronotus; species Listronotus oregonensis. Next base: position 90,935 of record JAHBCN010002418.1, on the reverse strand, counting down.
TTTTATTCATTTATGTTTATGTTGATACATAAAGTAAAAAACAGATTTCAATGTTAAACTTCTTATAGATGTATGTAATTTCAAAGTTTTTAGGCTCAAGTATTTTACATTTTAGCTTTTTTTTGTAAATAGGTTTAGTTTTACCGAGAATGGGATGAGTTATTTATTTTTATAATGGTTTTTATTATTCTCTTATGATATAAAAAAGTGGAGGAAGCACAATAAGTATTTTGTCAGATTTTATACACAGAATTTTGATTAAAAGTGTATTTTATAATAGCATGAGATGTTGAAGATTTTTTTTCTATTTATGTTTGATTTTATGCTAGTCACTAATTATTATTATATATAGCCTTTGCCAATTTTAAATTTTGGAGGAAATTTAAGATAATAAGAAAGGAATCAAGTTAATTAATTATTATTTTTTTGAATAAAGTAGGGAAACTGAAAAAATTAGACCTAAAATCAACAAAAACTGATAAAAAGACCAAATAAGCATAGGTTTTTTTTTGTATTTAGAAATAATCATCTTAGTTACCATAGTTTATACAAAATTGCAATATCTGCTTTTTAAGCATGTGTAATTTTTAAATATAATGACAATGTAATTCTACGATAAGAGCATACAACATATGTCACTGTGTCTCACCATATAGAAATATCAATTTATATTTTTCTTATTTATTTTTTCATATTGTTTACTTTTTCATGTCACTTTCTCTACGTACTTACCTACTTTTTTTCGGACAGCATTATACCTAACAAAATTAAATAGGTTTAAAAGACGCGAAGAAAAGTAACTAATATCTTGGTTAAGAATAAGGTACTGCTTTTTTTCCAGATGTGTTGCTGCGTACTTCTACCCATATGAAAAAATGGTGGACCATTTATTTATTCTTGCTGTAGTTAAAATTAATATATGTATATAGATAATTAAAATAAATATATTAATTTGCGGTTTTGTGTTTTAATTGAATAATGCCCTTTTACATGCAAAAATTTAAAAAACTTGTGTTTGTTTATTTGAAAAACGGAACTATTAACAATAAGCAACAAAATAATTAATTAATAATTAAATAAATAAAAAAATATTTAAAACGCATTTTAAGGTTTTTTAGAACAAGGCAATTTTGTTATTTTGGTATCTATTTTAGTTGAAGGGTAAATAATTGGTTAAACTTCACCAACAAATAATCAGTTGATGAAGTTTAAACCTTTTTTTTTCCAATCAAGTAAAAAAGATACCAAAATAAATCGAAATTGCTTTGGCAAAAATTTTAAATGCCCGCCATAAATATAAATCATCTCAATCGATAAAGTAGGACAAATATAATTTGATCAAGCGACAGGCCCATCTATAAATAAAATTATAAAATAATAACGTAGAGCCATCTCTAGGGGAAGTGGGCGTTCTTGCCATTCAAGGTTATCTTCTGTTGCGAAAGAAATACATTGTTGCAACACTTCTCTAACCCTTAACCCTTTTTTATTCTGTGCCCGAGATCTTAAGTCTTAAGTTGCCATATTTCCACACTGCGGCCAACGAAATACACGAACTTGACATTTCTCTTATTCCTTTTGTATTTTGTGGTTTTTAGCAAAAGGAGCAAAAAAAATGTCAATGAAGAACTTGACCTTTATAGGGCTAGATAAAAAGTATTAATTGAAGTTATTTTATGGCGGAGGTTTGTCTAGGACTTTTATACGGGATAAGGCAGAGCTGGCAAAGCGTCTTGTAGCAGAGCCAAAAACAAAGTGATTCAAGTTCAATTGAACTTAACCTAATCTTTTTTCTGGATAGTTTAAATGTTTTTTAGTCAAGTATGAATTTTAGGACGTTAATACCACAGTTTAAAAGGTACTCCTCTGTTGTCTTTAAATGATTTTAAAGTTGTATAGATTGCAGCCAACATGATACTTTTTTTTAAGGTTATGCCTACAACAATCCATTCAAACTGCTGTTCGAGCTGTTTCAACAAACCCTTCTTTATATTTTAAAGCTACACCATGCCTTATGTAAGTAAAAATTATTTTATAAACGTATTGTTGGTAAAATTTTACTTAACGGACATGACGCCGATTATGATGATTTTTTGCTTATGGGATGCTGATCACGAATCTAAAATCAGTTTTTTTTTGTTGACCTCTGGTTTTTAAGTTATAAGGCCTTTTGGTATTATCTTAAACCCAAATTTGCTTTTGGTTTATCTAGTCTGCATTGACAAATCATTAGACCACATATTTCTTACATCTTTGTCCACCACAGACGTTGATGCTGGTGGTGAGAAAGATAATGATGCCATAATGACTGACATCTTAGTTTTTTAGAAAGTTTGTTCATTCCATGTGTTTTAAGCTATAATAAACAGGAAAACTTAATTAGAACCAAATAAAAAAAAAGAAAAGGAGGGAAAGAGGAGTGCAAACTATTCAAAGGAATGAATTCAGCTCACAATGTAAAACAACATCGTAAGAAAAAGTTGATTAAACTGATTGTATTGGAACAAAAAAAAATCAATATATCGGGGTTCAAATATCGATCGTTCTAATATATCTATTTATCGTTGCATACCCAAGTGCAGGGTGTGTGAATCCCGACAGGTCGAGATCTGTTATCAGCGTCACGTTTTCTTAACAGTATTCGTTTTTTAGGATAAAGGAATAAATTCGCACAACTGTAATGTTGTAAAGTAGATTATGTCAAGATGATTTTTTTTTTAATGCGATCTGTGCACAAAAATTATCACCTCTAATTTTTATGAGCTTGTCAGTACACACTGCCAAAACTACCTATCTATCTAAATTTAGATAAAATACTATTACCCCATAATCCATCTCTTATAAGACATCAATATTCCGATGCATATTTTCCAAAATAGCGTAAGTAACAAGAGGCATAAGTGAGCATATATTAACTCTTTGCCTGAATAAAATGCTGAAACATGGAATATGTTATATTTTTTAAACTTGTTAATTATAATTATATTATTATATTTAGGCTTACAATACTTTGCTAGTAACTTCTATACCAAGAGTCATTTAAGTAAGGCTAAAAAATATTTTTTTCCTAAAATGTAACTTACATTACTTTGGCGGGAACACATCGATTTGTTAATTAAGTTTAAAACAGTAATAACTAATTACATTTTTAACATTGTTACTAGCACTGGGTTTTAAATTTAATGTGTTTTATTTAAGGGCTGAGCCTTTAAAAAAGAAGAAAAAACTGGATCCTGCTATACTTAGAGCTAGGGAAGAAAGAAAGAAAAAAAAGATAGAAAAACAAATTAGGCGATTGGAGAAAAATGCGAGGCAACTTAAACCCCTTGAAGAATGTGAGGTTCCATTAACACTACTGGATGAGAAGTTGTAAGTACAGCATTTTTTCTGTTAATTGGGGATCATAATTTTTTACAACTATATTATATTTTTAGAGAAAGACAAAGAGGTATTTCTCCATCAATGGAAGTTTTGGAAAAAAGAGCACTATTGGAGAAAAAATGGGCTAATTATAAGCGTGCTCAACTTCTTGATGACTTGCAAATGGTTGATAGGGTACAATTTTCTCAGCAAAAAGCTATGGATGAACTTAGAAAAGAATCTGAAGAATTGTACAATGAAGCTTTGCAAGTGAGTAATTTTAAAATATCCATCCATACTTTCTTGTCTGTTTTAACTAAAACTAACTTGTCTTTTCTTTCAGTTTGATTTTCATTTAATACCATTTAAAAGTTTGGGGCCTGTTGAGACACCACCAATAGAAAATTTTGATGCTGCAGATGGCGACTATCAAGATATATCTAAAAAATGGGATTAGGTGTTAATACTTAAGTAGGATATTATTTAAATAAAAAACTGTTAACTATATTGTAGTCGCAGTTTTTATCCCATCACAATTTCCATATGGCCAGATGGACGTAAATATTTTCTTTAAAACCATTAATTTTTACAAAAGCAAATAATATGTTTAAATCAAAAAAAGTAGTGCTGAAAACATGAGCAATGGTAATGTTCAGTCACAATCATTCACATTTTAAAGGTTATGGACCAGCCCCTACTTATCTTTTCGCATACAGCTGCTTGCAACCAACATTAGAAAGAGATATCCGAGAGAGAGATGGCCAATACACCAGTTTGTAAGGCCATCATACCAAAAAAAAAAAAAAAAAAAAAAAGAGATGGAGCTAACGCAGGCAAAAAGCCACTTGTTATACATAATTTAAATGGTTTTAAGTTTAGTTAAGGTAATATTTAGACAAAGGGAACAGGAATTGTATCCTTGTGCCCATAGATAAATTAAATTAATTAATTTTAAAAGAAGAAAATCTGTTTCTATTGAAAAAATATTAAATAAATACCTACTTTCCGACTTTTAATTAAACTGGTTATTTTTTTTTACAACTTTACGTGTATAAAACCAAAGACAATTATAGTTTTCACTATAGACGCACAAAGCAATGCTAAATTTTTGGTAACAGGTTTGGACACTCGTTTACTGGAGCGAGCTTCCATCAGGAGAAAATACGTTTACACGCTGCTATATAAGAGAACACTGTTGCAGCGTGTAAATGTATTTTCTCCCGATGGACGCTCGCTCCAGTAAGCGAGCGTCCAAACCTATTACCAAAAATTTAGCATTGTTTTGGGGGTCTATAGTGAAACTACAATTGTCTTTGATAAAACACAAACAACAAATTAATTAAAACTTTGAGAATTATTTTATTTACATTTCAAATAATAAGAGAAACTATTTAGGGTTAATATCGACGTTTTTGATGTTATTTGCATCTTCATAATTTTTAGACAATGCTAAAAAATTAAAGGTATTTTTCTAATTTTGACATTTAAAGTGACACTTTTTAAAACTCATTGACGTTGTAAAATATACTACTTACAATAACTAGTTACGAAAAGTAAAACTACTTACGAAAAGTAAAATTTTTCGCAACTGGGTGATAAAAAGTAAAATATTTGACGTCAATGAGTTTTAAAAAGATTTTTTTTATATTTTAAATTTAAATAAAAAAAACTTATTGCATTTAAAATTAGAAAAAATATTGTGTAAAACGCGTTGGGAAACACTATTTTCATAACTCACATTCTTTTGCGGAACTCACTTCGCTCGTTTCACAGAAATCTGCTCATTACGAAAAATAGTGCTTTTTCCAACTGATTGCACAAATAACCTCTTTAATACCCACTAACAAAGAATGAGGGAATAGTGTACCTAGGTATAAGAAATGATAAGCGACATTACTGAAAAATACATTTTCTTTATTTAAGAATCGTGGGAGATTAAAATAAAATATAACAAATTGCAACATACCATATTGTGTTAAGGTTTAGAAATTCATAAAGAAACCTTTTTAAGCCAAAATGAGATAAAAAAAAACATAATGAAAGAGATGAGAAGAAAAAAAGAACAGATGTTAATACTGCATTGAAAATACAACAAGTTAACAATAACACTTGCATTTTTTTATTAATACTAAAAAAAATGGCGTTTTTAGTATACGAAAAATAGAATATTAAGTAAATGCCTGTATCACCTTTACAATACCAAGCTGATTTATAGGTCGAAAAACCAAAGGAGTTACTAAAAGTTTTTTTTTTAATTTGTACGCGCAAAGCTACAAAAATGATTATAATAATCTAACAGTACTTAAATTTAATGTTTACTTACTTAAACAATGTTAATTTTTTAAACATTAATAATATCCTTGAACTTTTTTTTTAAATATATATATATATATAAAATATAAAATATATATATATATATATATATATATATATAAAATTATATATATATATATATATATATATATATATATATATATATATATATATATATATATATATATATATATATATATATATATATATATATATATATATTTTTATATAAAAGGTATTTATGGGGAAATTCAATACTTGGGTACTAGTCGGGGTAAAACAAAAATCTTTACAAATATGGGCCCGCAAGGCCTTCGTTTCGAATACAGGGTTTCACCAAAGAGCTGACATGTGCTTAGAAGTAAATGGTGGAATTTTTAAAAATTATAAAACCTAGCTTATGTTTGTCCGAAATAATTTAAGAACAATTTTATTAAAAATTAAAATACATATTGTTTAATTATACATTCGGTGTTATTTTTTTATATTTTTTAAAATCCAAATATCTCGAAAACGGTTGCTCAAATCAACTTTTAACAAGTATACCTTTTTGACGTACAAATGACAAAACAATTATTTAATTTACTCTAAAATGTAATACAGGGCCGTATCAAAAAGTTGTGATTGTTCAAAATAAAAAAGACGTGTAGGTGGCTCCCCCTACAAGTAAGAGCCGTAATAAGATTAGATTCGAATCCGTCATATAAAAAAAAATCCCGGATATGAATTTTTACTCCAATATTTACGTTATCATAGATTTTATTTAAAAAATTAAATAAAAATTTTAACACCCTTTATTTCGAAAATGAAGGCCTTGCGGATCCATATTTGAATAGGCTTTTATGTTTAGTTTTGGACCCTGACTACGTACCTGAAGTATTGACATTTCCTTATGAATCACCCTGTATATATTTTTGTAGTGGAAGATCTACAGGATAAACTAAGTCTCTGGTTTACCCTAAAAGTATCAGTAGCTAAGGTAGATATAGTTACATTTTACCGCATGAGTTCGTGTTTGTTTTAATTTAAAGTTTTTTTTGTGGGTTTAAAAATTTGTTTTTTTTGGTAGAAAGAATTTCCTTAGCGGGGGAAATTTTTTTTTTAAACTAAAAAGTTTTCTGATTTAGACTAAAAGGATCGGTAGCTAAGGTAGATATAGTTACATTTTACCGTATGAGTTCGTGTTTGTTTTAAAGTTGTGTTAAATGTTTTTTTGTTTTTTTTTTTGTAGAGGAAGATCTACGGGATAAACTAAGTCTCTGATTTAGACTAAAAGGATCGGTAGCTAAGGTAGATATAGTTACATTTTATCGAATGAGTTCGTGTTTGTTTTGAAGTTGTGTAAAATGTTTTTTTTTTTGTAGAGGAAGATCTATGTGGTAAACTAAGTCTCTGATTTAGACTAAAAGGATCGGTAGCTAAGGTAGATATCATTACATTTTACCCTATGACCAGCTTCAGTTATGAATACATTTTTCTGGTTTTCAATCCGTTCGTTCCTAGCCTTTCGATGTTTCGCAATAAGACTCTTCCAGCCCCCTTCCCTAATTGCGCCCCTGTTTATAACATACTATAGCGGCTGTTAAATCACATATAGTTCTCGAGAATGTGTAACTCGACAGTCATGTAGCTTATATCAAAATGTTTCAGTTGGAGCCACTATTGCAGCTCAAATACCATTTATTGATTTAGACGCGACGGTAGATTTTCAACTTTTCTACGATTATCTCTGGTGATATTTATATCTATCATTTACAAAATATTGTTAAAAATGTATTCTAGAATTCTTATACTTTATAAAAGAATGTTTAATGCTTTATTTGGTAGATTTAAACATTAGATATTTAGGATTGAGAATCTTTTTTTTTGTATATTGTTCGTCTTCTAGAGGAGACAATGTGATGTTTAATGGGATTAGTGGGATAATAAGTAATCAGCCTAATTAATATAATAAATAATATTAATGGTAATAATGCTTCTGACTAAAAACTGGCTATGGGGTTTGTTCTGTAGGTTCAGAGTACGAAGCAGATCACCATTTATGCCAGTCTTTCTCAAAGTCATAACCCCCCCTTGGGGCGCTGGAGGCCTAGGGGAAAGGGCGGGTAAGGCCCCCAAAAAAAAATTGGGGGGGCTATTTTGATTAAAGGGGCCATGGGTGATTTGTAATTTTGCTATTTATTTTTTAAAATTCACAAAAAAAATTAAAACCCTTCTCTACCCACATCCATTTATTGTTAAATTTTACCCTATTTTTTGTATAAATAAACAAAAAATATATTAAACTTTTAAATTTTTTTTAATGCGTCACAACGCTATTTAGAAAAAAAAGGGGTTAAACACTAAAAAATTTCGTGTTGCGGTGGGCCCCCACCCCAAGGGCCCTAATAAAAAAAAATTATATTGGGGCCAACCCCCTTTTTTTCCCTAAGGGATTTTTTTTGTCCCTGATCTAGAAAAAAAAAGGGAAAAAAATATAATTAAAAAAAAGGGGTTAAATTAAAATTTTCCCGTTTGGCGCGAACAAATATTGTATTTATTTATTGCAACCTTTTTTTAGTCCGTCAACGTTCCCCGGTCCGTGTTTGGGAGTACAGGTCCCCAAAATCAAAGTCGTTTCGCGACCTCCCGGACTGACGTGAGTAATGTGTCTTCCCCGATTCGTTAAAAAAGAACGAATCAGTGTACTAATTCGAATAAATTTTTTTTTTCAAGGTTTAAAAATTTTTTTTTGGGCCTTTTGCTCGATCGTTTCTGCGATAAAAAACGAACCATTTTGGGATTTTGTTCATAAATCCGCCAGAATCGGATGACCCTAAAAACGGAAATGGTATTTTATGACGGCAAAACGGTGTTATCGTCGCCCCGGCGGGCGGGGGGTTTTTTTATATTTCGTTTGCCCCCAAAAACCCCGGGTTTTATTGGGAAAACAATTTATGCGTATTGTAAATTTTTGATTGTTTTCCTTTTTTTTTTAAAAATTTTAAAAAAATTTTTTTATTTTTTTAACTATTTTTTTTTAACAAAGACAAAATTTGAAGTTTTTAAAGGGTTTTTATCAATTATATTTTTTTAAAAATTTTATTTCAAATATCTTTTTAAAAAATAATTTCCAAAATGAAATAAAGTAAAAAAAACTTTTTTAAAAAAACTACCCTTTTTTTTTTTAATTTAAACCGACCGGTCCCCCGGGGGATCATAATAAATGAATCTTTAAACGAATTTTAAAAAATGAATAATCAAATGAATCATTCCGCATAAAGTTCAAAACCCCCCTCTAGACGTGACGTTCCCGCTGCCCAACAAAACCCCCCCCCCCACTCCCCCCGCCCCCCCATACGAAGTTGTTATTATTGCTCAATGTTGATTATTGTTTTTTAAAAAAAAGATTTTTTTAATATCAAAAGTTGGGGGCCCCGGCAAAACTAAATTTTTTGAGTTTTTTAAAGGTAAAAAAAAAAGGGGGGGCACTACAAAATAATGATTTTAAAAATGGGCAAACCCTAAAAATTTTTTGGGGCCTCATTTTTGCTGATACAAAACATTTTTTAATTTTAATTTTTTTGGGGTTTTTTTATTTCAAAGAATTTTTATCTTATTTATTAAAAAAATTTAAAAAATAAAACATTTGAAAATCTCTTGTCCCAACAGCATCACAAAAAATTTTTTTCTGATTTAAAAAAAGTTTTTGCCCTTTTCCAAAATTTTTTTTTTTTTTTTCCAATATACGGGTGTTTTTTAAATAATGAAAAATTTTTTAAAAAGTGTTTTTAAAAAAGTTTTTTAAAAGGAAAAAAGTTCCTATGAACGTGGGGTTAAGATTTTCCCCTTTTTTTAAAAAAAGGGGTGTAAAAGTTTTATTTTTATTTATTTTTCCCCCAAAAATTTTCCAAAAAAATTTTCCCGTTTCCCCGAACGAAAATTGGTACCGGGGGTTTTTTTTTGACATGAAAATTTAAAATTTTTTTTTAATTTAGCTCTTCCTTTTAGGGGCGCTAGCCACATTTATTCTCACTTTCAAAGGCTCATGACTTTTTGTCAACCCTGTATTTTTTTTTTGGAAAAAAGAATTTTGTCAAATTTTTTTCAAAAAAAAGGAAAAATTTTTTAAAAAATGTTTTTTTAAAGGAAAAAAAACGTTTTAAAATTTTTTTGGGTTTTTTAAATAATTTGATCATGTTTTTAAAAAAAAGAAAAAATTTTTTAAAAATTTTAATTTTTTTAAAACAACATGAAATTTTAAAAAAAAAAAAAAAAAAAGACAAAAACTAAATAAAAAAAGGGGTGAAAAACCAGATCAAAAAACACAAAAATGTTGGAAATCCCCCCCCCGCCTGTAGGCACGCCCCCAACCCCTTCCCCTTTAAAATTTTTTTCGCGACCCTCTGGAAAATTCCTGGAGTATTTTCAAACTTTCCCCACGAGCCCCTTTTCGTTTCCCCGTTCTTTTTTTTAAAAAAGGTTTTTGGAAAAACCAATTTTTTTAAAATGCCCCCCCAAGGGGAAAAAATCCCTTTTAAAAGGTTTTGGGACCTGGGGGGGCCCTGGTTGGGTCCCCCCCCCCTACCCCAAAGATTATTGAAATTTTGTTTTAAAAAATCGGCTTGGATTAAAAAAGTGCAGTTCCCCGTCATGCATAAACCACACCCCCTTTTTTCCCTTTGGGCCTTTTTTTCCCTAAAAAAAATTCTTTTTAAAAAACGACGATATATCTGCCATTTAATTTTCCCCCGGGAAAGGAAAAAAGGACCTTTTAAATTATCTCCCCCCGGATTTGCCCCCCGTTAACAGAAACTGTTCGAAAATGTGATTCCCGTATTGCATGTGGGGTTTTTAATTTTACCACATATGATTATTATGACAATTACGTATCCCCTTACTTTTAGAAATTTGCTTCGTCGGTAAAAGGATAAGGTTTTCAAAAAAAAAGGGTTTTTTAAAAAGGGGTTTGGGAAAAAACCCCCCGCCCCAAAAAATTTTTACGAAAAAGGGAAAAAAACGGGAAACGGGGCCTGAACTTTTTTGAACATGATAGGGGTATAATAAATTACCCCCCAAAAATTTTTCCTACCAAAAATGAAAATATTTAACAAAAAAAACTTTCCGGGTTTTTTTTTTTTCGGCTGTTCTTCTCCCCCTATTAAGGGGCTGCATCTTGATATCGGGGGGTTTTTCCCCTTTCCCAACTGCCCCTGACAGGTGACAAAAATTTTCTCAAATGTTCCTGTTTCTCTTAACCGACCGTGGATTCTTAAAAAAAATTTTTTGGGTTGCAACTATGCGTTTCCCCGGGTAACGTTCCCGATACAAAAAACCCCCCTTTATAACTTTTCCCTTTAAAAAAACCCCTTGTAAAATGTGTAAAAATATTTTTCCCCCTTTGGGAAAAAATTTTTTTTTAAAAAAAAACTCACTAATATTTTTTTTTTACTACTCAACTGTACGTCAAAAAATTTTTTTTATGTCTGAATTTTTTACATGACAACACAAACAAAATACATTGACTAGGCTACTTGATAAAAACCCTCATTTTCGGCGGTCTTTATTTAAAAAATTTTTTTTTACTAAGCGTATGCATCAAATTTTTTTTAAAATAAAATATTTCAAAAAATTTTTTCCCCCAGCGTCATTTAATAAGAGTTGTTTTTTATAGTTTTTTTAAAACTTCTATGATATTTTTTATTCAAAACTTTCTTAATGGTGGTCTTAAAATAAGAAAAAAGAAATAAAACAAATATACTTTTAACTTATATTTCAAAAACTAACTACATTAAAGATGACATTTGGCTCATTAGAATTCTTAAATCAGCTACATTTTTTTGAGTTAATTTTTCAGTCTTACAAATTTTTACTAAAGCTTTCACTTCCCCTTTAATATTATTTATAACCTCTGCAGCCGAGGACTCATCTTCTGTCTCCTTGATATTAAGTGTCCTTAAAACTTTTTTTTCTTGTCTAGTGTTTTGAATATTCTGAATTTTATCCATTTGTGGTAAATGTACTAATTTGGCTCTTTTTACTTGAGGTGATACGCTAATATTTATACAATTATTCCATTTAATACATTTATGAGTAAATGAAATTTTATTATAATGTTCATAAGCTAATTTTTTGAGTTTTGGAGGAACATTTTTCCAAATACTGAAAAACTTCGTCGGCAACATTAGGTTTTAAACTGTCTAGTAGCAAGTTTAAGGTATCTTTGTGTGATTCATTTAGGTTTTTCAGCATCTCCAAATAACTTTCTCGCAAAAGCAAGTTTCCTTTACTTTGTACGGGTAAGGATATTATATCTGCTATTTGTGTTATGATGTCTTGTTTGGAATAATCTGGCTTATTTATAAATGGCAATGCATTTAGGGTGGAATGTACTATGTTATAAACTGGTACCCAATAAAATTCTCTACAGGATAATATTTTTAATTTATTAAATACCTAAAAAAATATTAATGTCAATGGTAATAAACATCGTGTATCTCGTCACTAAATTGAATAGTATACAAAAAAAATAATGATGGGTTCTACACCTAATTATACTAGTAGTTATTATCACTTACTACTTTATATTAAACATTTTAATAGGTATGTAATCTAAAAACAAGCTATACATTATTTTGTTCGGTTAATTTTTATTTTTTTTTACTTAATTAAGTGATTGGGAGGGACTTCCGTTTGGCCTTTGTTCAGTAAACATCGTGTTTTGTGAACTACATAGTTTTTTTGGAAAACGACCTATAGCTGCGCGGAAAATCGACCAAGACCTAAGGGACGTTGGAGGGTTGACTCCCAAAACGCCACCTGTGACGACAAAAATGAGGGCCCAGGCAGAAACTTGTTATACCTGGTTCGTAGTTTTTTCACCTCAGAGTGTTTGGATGTGCATGTGCGAGGATCTTTGTTATTTTCTGTTAATGCCTGAATGATTTTTTTATGGCTTAGAGCCAATAAATGAGTCGCTCAGAAGCAGACTGGCCTAACTGATTTTTTTCCATAATTCATTTATTTATGAATAAAAGGGAAACTCATTGAAGAATTACAAATACAGATTAAAGAAAAACATCTAAAGCTAAAAAAAACATTAACATTCAGCAAATTTACAAATTGATAAATTCTGAGCATAAATCAATAAAATATACTTATATGACAAACTTCAAACATAAATTAACAAAATAAATCTATTTAGTGAGCCCCCAAAAGGGTCTAGAGATGAATGGTTATTTAAGTATTTTAAGGTTCTGGTCATAGGACCATATTATTTCCCATAATTGGTGGCATGAAATTTAACTTCAAAAATGTCATTCTTCTTAACAAGCCATCAGGTACATTTATATAGATCTGCTCCAGCAATGCTGGACAATCAATATACCCATTCAACAATTTATAGACAAACAAGAGATTATTAATTATTCTTCTTATCCTTAAGGTGTTTAAAGATAATTCATTATGTACATGTGCAAATCGAAATTGACAAAACCTTAAAAACTTTTTCTGCACTCTTTGCATGTTGTTTATATGAACATTATAATATGGGGACCATACTATGGACGCATACTCCAGTAGGTATCTTACTAGCGAACAATAAAGAGCTTTCAAGGAAGACAAAGACAAGTCTCGGGCCAGTTTGAAAATAAAGCTCATCAACATCAATGCCTTAGAAACAACCAAAGAATAATGATCCAGAAAAGTAAATTCACATTATCATCAAGAATTACCCCAAGATCCCTGACACTAGACAGAAGTGACTGTTCCTGCCACCCAATATGATAATGAGTACTGATTCTCCTTCGATTTCTGTAAAAACTAATATAAATACATTTACTGGTGTTTAGTGATAGATAGTTAATCCTAGACCATTGAACAAAACTATCAAGGTCCATCTGCAGTAAAGAACCTTCATACTCAGACCTAACCACTCCATAAAGCTTCATATCATCCACAAACAAAAGGAAGCAGAAGAACTTCAGATACTAACCTACGTCATTGACAAAAAGTTAAAAAGGAGTGGGGCACAGTGTCCTCCCAAGGGGGACTCGTGATGTAACCGTTATCGATTTAGAAACAGACTCTCCAATCTTATCACTTTGAGTGCCTCCAATAAGCATGCTCTGGATCTATCTTAAGGACAACTTATCAAAACCAGTTGCTCTTAGTTTCGCTAGAAGAAGCCGATGATTCACTCTATCGAACGCCTTGGAGAAATCCGTGTAGATAGCATCCATCTGATGCCCCTCTTCCAATTCATTCAGAATTTCGTTCTCATACACAAGCAAGTTAGTTGTAGTTGGTCGGCCCTTAGCGAATCCATGTTGTTCTTTGACTATACAGCTTTTACAGGACCAAACTAGTTGATCGTAAATTAATGAATCCAGAAGCTTTGGGATAGCATAATTAATAGCATTTCATAATAAGCATCATTATTAGCATTTCATCTTATCTTTCATTTCGTAGTGGCCCAACCAACTTTTTTCTGTTTACCAACAGATGGCGCAGGTTAAACAATTGGGTCGTATAAATATTTTACGTCATGTTGTTATGGCAAAGCTGACAGTTATCTCAAAACTTTTATTTTTCACTTAGGCCACTCTGCTTCTAAGCGACTCAAATTACATTAATTGTAAGCAAACAAACGATTTGGAACTTTAAAATATAAGAATGTAGGATGCGATTCATGACACTAATGCGTGACACACATTTTTGCTATTAATCTCGATACAAATAAATACCGTTTTGTATGATTAGCAGAACGACAGCTTAAAAAGAAGGTGCGTCAAGACTTCCACAACATATACGGAACGAGTCAACTCTTAAATGAAGCAATTTTAGGCATTTTGAACAATAACTGCCATAAACTTAATTTGATTAAACATTTTTTTTATCCCGTTCCCCCTTTTTTTAGATCTGCTGTTTGCAAAATAAAGTGTCCCAAAAATTAAAATTTTGGACTTTAAACAGGCTACAAAAACAAAATATTTTACCTGTAACCATACAATTACAAAATTTGATCAAACCACAAGTTTTTCGAATTCTATAACTTATGTACTTCCCTAACATTTACAATACAAATTAGGAAAAATGGAGCCATACATTTTAAAGCCTTTCAAAAAATTTTAATTATAATTTTTTTAGACGCCATTTTTGTTGCGTTTAGAACATGGTAACTGGTTCCAGCAAAATGTACTAACAAAATTTACTTATAAAGCATGAACTTCATTTAAATTTTTACTCATCTTGAACATTTTGTTGGAGGTCTGCAATCTGCAACCATCTTATTCCTGACCTGACTAAAATTGAGCTAAAACTAAATTATTTTTTTGTTCTTTCTTACAACCTTAGGACGGTTTAGGCATGGTTTGTGATGGTTTAGGTCAACATACTAACCTACTTTGGATGTCTGAGGTAAGAGGCATTTTATGAATATAAAACTTAAAAAGGGGAAGAAAAGAGTTCTGCAGGTAGCAGCTTTCATGGTCAGGGGTGCATTCAGAATTAAAATCCTTGGACTAAAAATTATCCTACCTGTGACGTCACTAGACTAATTTGTTCCGTTACATTTAGAATGGAAACACCTGTTTAAAAAGTGTAACCTCTAATTTGTTATTTGTAAACTTAACAAGGTATCGTACTTATTCTGTTTTTTAAGACGGACATGGATGAAGAAAAAACGGTAGTTAATGTTCTATGGAATACAGTTGTTAACATGGGACAGATACTAGTAGGAATGATTTTTAAGTTAATTTAAATTATTAAGCATAATTTTAAAAAGATTTGTAATTAGGTTGAATATAAATATTAAAACCCTATATAGTTTTTATTAGAAATATATTTTCATGTTACTAATTTAAACGTTAGGTTAACAGTTCAAAACTAACTTTAACAGGTTGAAGCCAAAAGGGGATTTATAATTGAATAACTTTTAGGAAGCTGTTCAAAGATATTTACCGAGCGTTGATGCTGAATGCACTCCTGGACGTCCTAGGAATAAGAAGAAGAGGAAGCGGAAGGAAAAGTTCCAGGCTCCTCCAAGATGATGCAGTAGAGTAGCACTTTATGTTACCCTTATGGGTGCTGTAGGAAAGGTAATATACTAGCTAATTCTTCAGCGTGAAACTCGCAAAAAGCCTAAAAAGGAATACATTCCCTACAGCTTGTTAGTGAAAAAAATATCTTTGTAAAGGATATTGTATTATCTGATGGTGGACACCCAGAAGGATTTATTGATTTTTTACCCTTGAGTGTTTAATCATCATCAAGAAGTCGTAAGACTTTATGAATCCTAAGTGTGTGTGGTACAGCCTTGGACAAAGAATATAATTTGATATACAAATTACTAGATTTTAATTCCAAACACTTTTTGGAACACTGCTAATGACAGATCATCCACGAATACTGTGTTTTGATTAAAAAAGGTAAACTTACCATTTGTAAATCCAGACTGGTGTTCAATATACATCTAATGGTTATTCTATTAGTTTTTAATACAAAATACTTCATTAAATTGTTGTTTAAAATATCGTTGCAATTAAAGTCGCAGTTCCAGAATAAATTTAGAAAATTGACGATCTCATTAAGTTCGGGTATAGTGGTATCTAGGCTGCTCACTGTAGAAATGATATCTAGCCCTTCTGCCTAAAATATATAAAGTTTATTAAATCATTTTTTTAATATTTTATAATTTAAAGGATTTTTATATTTTAAAGTAAGTATTTAAGTTTAGAAAATTAAAGGTAAATAGTATTGCGGAAATAGACCATCCCCACTCCTGACCCCGCCATTTGTCCATTCCGTGCCCATCTATACTTATTGGTTAGCAAGAAAAAACCTTATGCTTTTTAAAAGATTACAAATATAACAGATATTGGCCAAGACCCGGAGGCTTCCAAGGGTAGGTGGCAAAGAAATTTCTCAGACCATCCCAGTCGGCTGGGTTGTAGTGCAGAGTTCACGGTTGGAACTAAGAAACTAATTTAAACTTTACTAAATGCAGAGAGTATTTATTATTTTAAAAAAGCCTATTACCAATGCATTACTCTTTACAATAGTTTTTCTAATGGCATTAAACTTGTTTGTTGACTCTATATTATTAAATACTTGTATAATTTAAAACAAAGACAATTTATTATTTTTATTAACATGAGAACCAAACTGATAAATCTTCGATTACATTTTTTGAATTTCATCCAAATATTTAAAACAATTTATAGAACTGACAACATAGCTTGGATTATTAAAGCTGTATTTTAGCCATCAAGCGCTGTTAAGCGCCGTAAAATCGGCAAGAAATGTCACTCGAGCGGTTAGGTCATGACGTCATTGATAGCTGGGCTTACAGCATTTTAACGGCGGTCTTAAAGGACGCCGTAAAGGCAATAATCCAACGTTTGATGTTAGTGAAATTGACAAGTGAAAAGTGATCGTTTTTCCAAAATGTTATTCTTTTATTTTTTTTCGTTCATTCCATTTAACTTTAATATCTATGTACATAAATACTTCTAACTTCTAACCTTTATGAGGTTTTTCTTTCAATTCAATCGCCGATGCGTTTGTCTTTAGAGACATGCTTTCTTTCGGACGGTCAAAGCCAACAAAATAATGACGTCTTTATAAAATCACTCTAAAGTCAACCTTCTAAGATTTGATAAGTGGCTAGATGGCTAAAAAACAGTTTAAGTTACTTACAATGTTAAGCGGCACATCTTCACTACAAGTATCACTAACTGATCTCATATTTTCTGACGTATTCTCTATAATTGGATTCAATATCAGCTGAGTCTGATAATTTGATAAACCATTAAAACCCAAAAACCTCCATACTGTTATACACTGATCTGGACTGAAAAGTTTTATTACTTCGTTTTTTAAAATATCGGGAAGAATCTTAAATATCCTTTGTATCAAAATTTTCAGGAAAATGGTCTCGGGACGATGCGTAAAGAAACCACATTGTAGATCATTTACGCCATATAGTACATTTATTAACAACGATAGGCATTCGTTTGGGGGTATATTGCTAAAAATAAATAAATTAAAATGTAGTTTGCAGTTAAACATACATAGTCATCCAACCAGGACTGAAAACAGAACAGGGTCATATTTGTGGTTTTCCTACTGCTTAAAAAAATGTAAAATAGCCATCTTTCGGTTTTTGGTTTGTTTTTGAAAGTATTTTTTTTTGGTAGGTGTCCATAGAAAGGATTTGGTATTTATTTTTAGCAAAAACAGAATTAGTTTATTTTGTGTAAAAAATTGCGATTTTAATTAGAAAATGGAAAAAGGTGCTATTAAGAAAATGCTAAATATATGCTGAATGTCTTTTGTTTCAAATCATTTTTTAAGTACTCTCCAGGACTTTCTGAAATACACAAGACGGCTATTTCAAATTTTTTTAATATAAGAGAGAAGCCAAAAATATGGCTCTGTATTCCTCTATGAATGGCCCTGTGCATACAAAGAAAAAAAACAAAACTGGTAATAGTTAGGACTGCATTACCTAACCAAAATATTACAAATATGGTAAAAATCTAATTTTTAGGGCTAGAATTCCATAAAAAAGGCTAGAAAACAAGCATATTAAAACAATTATAATTAAGACCAAAAAATACCAAAATCAAATCATGTCCTAAAGATTAAAAAGAAATTAATTTACCTTACTACTAAAGTATAAATTTCTAAGGCCAATACAGCTCCAAAAACATCATCTTGTAAAATATATTTTAATAATGTATCTGCACTCTGAAATTCAGCATCATGAAGTAAAATGGCAGCTGTCATGTTAATTAACAACTGTTGGTACATACCCCCATTGTATCCATCCAAAAATAATTCTTTGTGGCCTAGTAGTAGGTAAAAGATAAGGGTGTTAAAATTTTTATTTAATTTTTCTATTTTTCAAATAAAATCTATGATAATGTAAATATTGGAGTAAAAATTGGTATCCGTGGGTTTTTTGGTATGACGGATTCGAATCTAATCTTATTACCGCTCTTACTTGTAGGGGGAGCCACCTACAAGTCTTTTTACTATTTTGAACAATCACAACTTCTTGATACGGCCCTGTATTACATTTTTAAGTAAATTAAATAATTGTTTTGTCATTTTTACGTCAAAAAGGTATACTTGTTAAAAGTTGATATAAGCCACCGTTTTCGAGATATTTGGATTAAAAAAAAATACGACGCATGTGATTTTATTATAGAAAAATTATATGTATTTTAATTTTCAATAAAATTATTGTTCTTAAATTATGTTCGGCATAAAATAAGCTAGGTTTTATAATTTTTAGAAATTCCACCATTTACTTCTAAGCACATGTTAGCTCTGTGGTGAACACCCTGTATCTCGGAAACGAAGGCCTTGCAGACCCATATTGGTATAGACTTTTACATGGGCGTAGCGAGGGACGGACAGGGAGGAGCAGCTGCCCCCTTAAAGAGCGGTCGTCCGCTGGTAAACCGTAATTCTGACGAACTTCATAACTTGCGACGGCTCTTATAAGACCTAAGAAACTAACAGGCGTAAAGCCTGGCTTGTAAAATCCAATATATTATACGTGATGTGACCTCTAATATAATTTTTGTTTACATCATTTATTACTCTAAAACAGGTCGTTATAAGTGACAAGGGTAGCGTAGTTTTATTGTTATAGAAAAATGAATCATAAAACCTTTTGTGAAAACCCAAAAGAACTTTAAAAAAGAATTAAAGGACCCTAAGTAAAATAGACATAGGAGCAGAGCGGGTGGGTGGGATGCGGAGTGAGAGGGGAGGCAACTTATCAGCTAATGTTGTGCGCCTTCATCGATCGCCGCTCGCATTCATTCAAGCTGTTTCTGATTTTTATATTTTTTTAATTACTACCTCCATTGCTCATATGAAACTCATATGGTAAAAACAACGATCAAAACAAACAATATAATCTAGGATTTTCTTTGTCTGCCCCCCCTTATATGCAATCCTGGCTACGCCCTTGGACTTTTATGTTTGTTTTTGGACCCTGACTATGTATCTGAAGTATTGACATTTCCTCATGAATCACCCTGTATATACATACACGTCTGGCAAACAAATTTCTTAGGTGCGGAGATTTTCAGTGCATAAAGCGCAAAAAGTTTCAATAAAAATGAATTTTTAGAATTTTTCTTACTTTTGAAAAAATAACCTAGTAAAAAAATAAAAACGAAAATCAAAAATGTTTTAAAAATTTGATTTTTACTTTATAATTTTATATTTATGTCTTCCTTTGTAATATCTAAATAAAAATAAAATTTCATCATCAATACTATTTAATTCAGTACCAATCAGAAGATCTTATATTTATAGACAAATAAATTTAAGAATGTGTACAATTCCGGTATTTTATTGTAAAATTATATCAATATTCTCAAAAAAAAAAAAAAAAAAATAGTTCAGGAGCCTTACTTCGTTGTCTCCCTTTAGAGAATATGAAAACCACTAATAGGACAAAATAAGTACTACCACAAACAATATAGGCTCAGCCTATATTGTTTGTGGTACTACTTAAAATATAATTAATTAAATTCACTATGACTTACAAAGAGGTATAGAGGTAAATATTACTTCTATAAACTTGATCGTGATGAGACTCCAGTCAGAACTAACGGCAGCAACCATGTGCAATATTTTACATAAAAAATTTAATAATCCTAGAGAATGTTCTTTTAAAAAAATAGAACTTTCTAGGTAGTCTGATATTTGTTCCAAATGGTTCTAAAACATAAAAATTAACCCAATTAGTATTTCAAATTATTTGTAGAATATGTAGGCTTGTAAACTTGCCCATGCGAAGTTATTTACATAAAGAGTGCTAAATTCGAGGGTGAGTTCTCAAAAACTTTAAGGGATAAAAAATCGGTTTATTTTAAAAGTTGGAGTCGGAAGTAATAGCGTTTCAGAATAAAAAATATCCTGAATAATCCGAAGGGTTATTTACACATAACTGGAAACGAACAAGAGTTGTGTTATAGCTTTTCTTCGTAGACGGACATGGTATTAATTACTTTTTTATTAAAATTTTATCTTGAAAATTTTACTATTAGTTTAATTTTTTGTACATAAAGCCTTACTAAAAAATAAGCTTTTAACAATTGGTATTAAATTTACCATTTTTTAAATAATAGATACATTTTTTACTAACACAGTAGTAGCTTAATTTAAAAAAAATATAACTAAAAGAATTTCAGATAACGCAATAAAGGTTTTTAACTTGGAACATAAATTAAAAAAAAAGCAAAAACAATAATACTATTCTAGTGTTCAAAGACATTGCCATTTACTTTTAACATTTATTCGTTTACTCATTTAGTGGCAAACTCTTTTTTTTATAGTTCGGTGGTCGACCTTTTGGTCAGAGTCTAAAGAAAGTAAAAAATAATTATTTTAAGCACCAAATACTTTCTCTAACAATGTTTTTGACTTTATCTGAAAATTTAAAATACATAACATTTTTCTTTACTTAAAAATTGCAGAATAATGTACAATATTTTTTGTTACATGCTAAATTAATTAAACGACTCTTGATGCACACTACTTTCAGGAACATAATTCCAAAAATGTATAGAACATTTGGTAATATTTTCATAACTACCAATAAAACTATTAACCTGCGTAATTATTTTTAGCAGGGACGTACTTACGAAAAAAAAAACAATGATGTACTTTTAAGGCAAAATGTTGGAATTGGCCAGTAAAAATGGACCCCTTAACAGTAATTTGTAAATGCATGATTTTGTCTGTATCTAGGAGCACTGTAGTGGGCCAGATCAAGTTCCAGCCTAACGCACCCAACGTGTAAATTACACAAAATGTGTCGGAGTATTTTTCCTCCCATCATAACTTCGTTATCGTTAAATATAAAGGTATGAAATTTGGTACGCAAATTCATGTAAGTATTCTTATTACCTATGAAAAAATTGACCAAGTTATGTCAAGTGGTTTGAGAGATATTCGATTTTGAAAATCGCCCATTTTACTACTGATTGACTCATCAAAGTTATGGGGCACTTCCCGAGGGAGTAGACACTTAAAATTTGACAAGTAAGTAGGTTTTAATAATAATTGAAGGAGAGGAGAAGGGGCCCACCTCCCTCATACCACCGCCCATGCCGGTACATGGAGCGGTGCCCCCGAGATGCCAAATATTTCAAAAATAAGAAGAAAAGGATGTTGCTAATTTAGTTAATGTGAATTTGGATTGCGACGCGATTATAGTACTTAGTTGTATTTAATAATATTCCTCTCCTTCAATGTTCTATTTAAAACATGTGTGCCATAAAGTAAGTAATAGATAAAGAGGTGAAATGAACAACTTCGTCTCCAAATGATGGGTCGATGACCCGGAGGTACCTTAAAACCCTCCAATTTTTCTAAATTAAAATAAAAATTCTAAATGAAGATAAATGATCTTAAATTTATAGAGCTCTGCGCACATGTTTCAAATTTGATAAGTTAGGCTTTATTGAGTTTAGTTACAATGATTATGAGGTATAATAGCAAAATATAATACAGTCTTCTAATAAGATGATCTCAACTTAAGTTTTATTCTTCAATGAATGAAAGCAGTCCCCGCTCAGTCCTCGACAGGCGCCACGAAAAGTTCCAGTAGGTTTATGCAATTCTTCTCTATCAGAAGTTCCAGAAGGTCTTCCGGCGATGTGTTTTGAATCCTTTGTCCTATAGATGTTTCTATTTGTCTTCTTTGGTTTGCGTAGCCATTACAGTTGTATATCCTGTGTATGGGGTCGTCCCTGTTATCATCATTGCATGTGCTGCACGTGTCTTCATCTGTGATGCCAATTCTTTTAAAATGGATGCCGAATTGACCATGTCCGCTTAGTGTTTGTGTAATTTTTCTATTTAACTTAAGTTTTAGTTTTTGTCTCCTGATGATATTCGGTATAAACTTGTATGTTATTCTTCCCGTATCTGATTCGTCCCATTGATTTTGCCAGGTTCTGTGGGTCCACTCTCTTAATAAGTTTTTAATTTCTTTCTTGGATCTGCCATCTCTTCTATTAGTGTTTATATCGTCTACTGTAGCCGCCATATTGTGGTGTAAATTTTGTTGTCCTATTGTAATTGTGTTGTTTGCTTTATTCATTACCAAAATCGATGTTGTTTATATAAAGTTCCATCTTCTTTTTAAATGCTTGACATTTATTGTCCCTGGGACGGTGTTTGATATCAGAGTACTTAGCGTTAATGCAAAGAATGCATTTATGTAAATCCGGCTGATCTTTTTTATTGCACGTTCTTGAGTCATGTGCTTCAGAGCAGAAGCCGCACTTGGTGGCGTTTTGGCATTTACTGGATAAATGTCCGAAGCCTTGGCACTTATAGCATTTGGTAATATTGATCTTTTTCTTCTATTTTAAAGGAATGCCATCCTATGTATAATGATTCCCTTTGGAGTAAATTTTTTCTTGCTGTAGGGTTCACTTCAACTACCCAGTGAACATAATGCCTATCTCTGGGGCCAAATTTATAAAGAGGCTTAATTATTAATTCTTCATCGAAATTGTTTTGGTTTAATATTTCTTCGGTTAGGTTCTCTTTGTCTATATTTGAAGGTACATTGTAAATCGTTAATCTTGGATTCATTTTTCCCACAGGAATTATTTCTAATTTTAATCTCTTAACTTCATTACTTTCTGTTAGCTTTTTTAGGCATTCGTCTTTGGTTTCGATAAAGACTCTGTCGTCCTTTGTGTTAAATATTCTAGCCGGTTTAAAACCTAATTTGCTTGGATTAATATTGGATGTCGCTAAGTTTTTCAATTCGTTACCCTTGATATTATTCTTTGACGCGATTTGATATCTAAATGTCTTTAAAGAAAAAACCGGCTTTTTTAAGCCGGTTACCTTAATATTGCTAGTATTAGAATTCGCAGCTACGTTTGCATACGAGACAGCGGATTTTTCTTTTCTCATCTCTTTAATTAAATTTCCCTGTTCCTCTATTATTTGATTTTGGCTAAAAATTAGGTTCTTTAATTCCTTTATTTCTTCCTTGATAACATTCAAGTTTGAGTCAGTTTCGGAAAATGCTATGCTTAGTTCTTTCAAGTAAGTAGGTTTTAGGACACAAGCAAAAAATACATTTTTACTCGAAACGCTCTAAAATAGGGGCGGAAATATATATTTAGGGGGTAGTTTAGAAGTTTGCAATCTGAATGAGATTGGAGTTTCTGAGGCCATAATTGATTTATAATTTAAAATGCAGGCAGGATTTGAGTCACTACTCAAAGAAAATTGTTTACTTAAAAAAAAGCAATTTTCGCACTTCATATTTAGACTAAAGGTTAGGTTACCGGCTAACTACAAAGTAAAGTCCACATTTCTTTTCCATTCATTGAACTTAGAAAAAAGAGAGATCTCACCTAAACACTTAGGGGTTATCCACAAACCATGTAACTCTCTTTACTCTCATGTCCTGTCTGTTACGTGGCCCCCCACGTCGGTGCGACCAATATCACGTAACGCTGATAAATATTTTTGTAATACTTGTATTGCAAATATCGCACTGGCTAATGGCGTGTGCCGTTCGGCACTTGTCGCATACGAGCCGTCAGAACGTGTAGTAGTATAGTTGAATCATTTTTAAAATGAAAATTCGGCGCCCTTTGAAAAGAAAAAAAAACATAAAAAGTAGCAAAAAAGATTTGGTTTAAATTGCGGCTGCCTTTGCTTATTATATTGTGACGGTTCCCGCACGTGTCAGTAATAATAGACCATATAAGAAGCAAAGGCGACCGACAATAAAAATTAAATCTTTTTGCTACTTTTTATGTTTTTTTTTCTTTTCAAAGGGTACCGAATTTTCATTTCAAAAATAATCCAACTATACCCCTTTTTTAAAATAAAACTTATTTTAAAAATTTTGTTTAATTAAAAAGTACTCATACTTATTTAAATAGTGCACTAATTTAACATTTTTTTGAGCTTGAATGTTACGTAACATACCATATTTAGGGGCGGGGGAATCTACGAAATTCTACAAAATGTTACATGGGGGAGAGGTGGGTAAAAAAAGCATAAAAAATGCGTTACGTGCTTTATGAATGGCCCCTTATGGAAAATAAGGGCAAGTTCCTGTCCAAAAATCTGGGACTCTTAAAGTAGTAAGAACAAAAATTAGACCAAGTTTTGTCCACAATTTGGTTCCTCTTTTTTTGACTTGGCAAGCTTTTTACTGATCTGTCTGTATTAATGAAAAATTAATACAGGCAGACCAGTAAAAAAGTTACCAAGTTGATAAAGAGTAGAACAAAATTGTGGACAGAACTTAATTTAATTTTTAATCTCAGTACTTTAATGGGAATACATTTTCGGATAGGAACTTGGCACTTATTTTACATAAGTGTTATTGGTGGGATAACTTACTAATTTTTCCTAAATAAATGTTTTGTTTTATATTGGATAATTAATTAAGGGTAACCAACCTTAAACTTTGATTGTCCCATAAGTAAATGGTGCAGGAAAACATCAAGATTTTTAAAAACTTCTGTATCTATGGCAATTAAAGCCTCTGTTGAAAATTGCTGAGAATTAAAATAATCCATTGGTCGACTAAAACACAACAATATATTAATATGAATTACATTATTAAAAAAAAAACAATAACAATTGATTAAAAAAGTGCTTACCTTAGTACTTTAACATAAAATACAAGTAACTCCAAAGCAAAGGTATCCAACTGTTGATAAAATGTATCTGTTATTTTAAAGATCATTTTAATTAAAAAACTAAGGATTTTTACTTGACGTTGAAAAATTTCCATGTCCTACAAGAAATAAATGACAAAAATACAAAATATCACTTTAAAAGTACTTAATACACCAGATGATACAAAATTAAAGCTGGGCCATGCTCTAAAATTAAAGTGTCTAAAAATTGTAAATAAACTGTTGAACATTCAAACTTTTAGGATTTTTATTTTGATCTAATTGTACCAATATATATTTCAGAAGATCACATGTTTATTTGCAGTTTTTAATATATTGTAGATCATATATGGTAGAGAATACTAAAAAGCCCCATTGCTTCCACAAGTCATGTAATGTCATTTACAATCAAATAATAACCAAAATATAGAGTTTTATTTTTCTTTATACATGACTTTAAAGGTAAGAAAACAATAAAAAATTTTTTGGCTTGGACCAATGATGCTTATTTGAGCGAACTATCGAGTAACGAATCTAATTTCTAAAAAAATTGGGAAAAATCATGATTTAAAATTTAGAAAAGTTATTTTTCTTTGAATGTATTTTGGGTAGTTACAAATGAAAGTGGGTCTAAATAATGGCAAGATAACTAAGTAAATTAAAATTAGTACACTAGAGTCCCGCTAATCCGAACTAATTGGGACCGAAGCCTGTTCGGATTAGCGAAAATTCGGATTAGGCGGTATTTTGTCAAAGCCATATTATTGTCTTTTTGAGGCATATTTAGCGTCTGATGTGTAAAATATTAAAGGTCAGACGCTAAATACTCCTTTATTTAGATCCAGGGGAGGCACCAATTACTTTTGTATAACGTACTTTAATGCACTTCCGTTGCACATTAGGAGTTTAAATGACATAGCTTTTAAAAGCACGATAAAAAAATATCTCTTAAAAAATGCTTTTTTTCTCGTTAAAAAATACCTGGGCACTGGCTTCATTTTTAATTGCTGACTAGTTTATCTTAAAGAGAATGATACTCCAGGACTCTCATGACTGCAAAGCTTTTTATAAAATAATTGTTTTAGTTTTATTAAATTTTAAAGATTGTATATGACTGTGTTTTATTGTGATGTAACTGTACTGTCTTTCTTATTTTAGTATAATTTTTAAGTAATTAATACATCTTGTAGATTGTTTTATTTTAATTTGTTTTAACATGTAATAATTGTATTAATTTCATATATATATATATATATATATATATATATATATATATATATATATATATATATATATATATATATATATATATATATATATATATATATATATATATATTATATGTAAATTGAGTGTAAAAACACTTATATAGTGTAATTACCAAGGTTCAAATAAATAAATAAACAAATTATTTAATAATAAATGGTGTAAAGCCGATTTAGTGCATTGCGTCAGAAGAAGATCACTGACTTTAAATTGTGCTAGTCAATAATTTGTAAGCGTCTAACAAATAAATTATTATTAGACTTTGTTAATAAATGTACGACGATACTCAAAATTTTATATGTTTTTTTGTCTTGGTTCTGTTCGGATTAGGCGGATTTTTGGATTAGCGGGGTTTGGATTAGCGAGACTGTAGGGTAAAATAAATAAGTAAATAAAAAACTTTGTAAAATAAACAAAAGATCGTGGTTTAGAATAAAAAATAAATACTGGCTCATCTATTGGTCTCACAGAGGAAAGCACGTTTTTTTCTAATTAAAAAGCCCTACAACAACATGGATTGTGAGTTATTTACAAAGTGAATTAGAGAAAAACGTATACTAAAGTTGGAAGAACCATCGATAATTGTGCTAGATAATAATATGTCTTATCAGTATCAGACGCTGATTTTTAACTTACTATCATTAAGTTTGCGAAAAATCAGCTGTTCATGTACCACCATGCTTTTTATTTAGAAACTTTTTTGAAGCCTCTGCTTCGATTGACTGATTCATACAATATATTGGGTGTGAAATTGGGGGGGGCGCTTTGTTTAGTAATTTAATAATAAATTAAATATTGTATATACATTACACAAAAGGAAGGGTTCAAGAAATTATAGTGTTCATTATTCAAGGAGATTAATGTGCTTATTGACCCAAAATAAGTTTTGATTAAATCAGAACAAACAAAACATGTTTTGTTTAATTTGGGTGGCTAGAAATCGCCGTATTTTACTACCAATAAAACATTAAATATTTACATGATCCGCTAATGTCCCCAGCATTGTATGAATAACTTCACATAGTGCATTAATTGGAATTCGCAGATCCAGACGGTTGCCTAGGGCTGTTGAGTACTTGACAGTTACAGCACCAAAACATTTCCAGCTTGGAATTATTGAGTTCACATCAAGATCATAAAGAGCTTTTGACAGTTCACAAACAGATGTTAAAGCTAAAATAATAACTTTCTTTTATACGGTGTATAAAAAGGTTGAATTACACAAAGACGTCAACATTTTAACGCCAAAATTCGAATGTTTTTGAAATAAATATATATTTTAAAATATTTTAGCGTCAAATAGTCAGATTGACCCCAGTGATAATAAAAATAATTCAGATTTGAAATAAATTTGTATGTTTGACTGGCATTGATTTCCTGCTGTTAGTAGAATACAAAATTATTGCATATTCGCGATTGCAAATTGATGCTAATTAAAGTACTCTTATAAACGACTTACCTTCCACTAGCACAGTTAAGTCATCATTATTATCCTGTATGTTTACTACACTTTTCAGAATATGCAAAAAAGTAACATATAGATGTTTAGTTACCTCTAAAAGTTTAAATAATTCTGCGGTAAATGCATTTTTGTAAGTTTCAGAACTAGAAATAAAAATATATATTAGTGTTTATAGTTATAGATTTAAAAAAACTACATAACATCTCTCTATGTGCTTCTTTATTTTCAAAAGAAACAAACTGGTTTATTTACGAAATCTGGGAGAATGTGAAGTTTATTATAAATTTTATGAATAAAGACAATGAGATGTTAGAAGAAATTAAAGTAGTAGAAATATAAATAAGTCCTTGTATTTGACTTTTAGGAACTAAATTTAGACTTGTACTTAAAATCCAAACATTAAATAATAATATACGTTTGTAAATATGTTCTATATTATTGTGGCGGATTTATGTTTTAAAAAGTTCTTGTTGAATTCTCATCAAAACTCTTTATACAATGAGACCACTTCGGTCCTGGTGCGGTTTTTGGCGTAATATCATAAACTAAACTGTAACAAAATTATCCCGGAATTTCTTTAATTTTATATTTTATTAACAACTTTATTTCAGTTAGTTTTATCCTAAAAACGGTGGTCGACTTGCCACCGAAACTTAGATAAGTAATTGGATTTTTGGAGTTTCCTTTTTTCTGTTTCAGGCGATCTGCGAGTTCATAAATAGGAGTAACCACACTAGGTGTCTATACCCCGGAACTAGGATCGATGTGGTCCCATTGTATAAAGATTTTTGGCAAGTACCAAACAAGAACTTTTTAAAATATAATATTCAGATATTAAAAAAATTAAATAAAGTTTTGCCCGGCCTCTTTGTTCCCTGCCAAACATTTATGTGTAAAAAATAAAAAAAAATGTTAAAACTATGCCCTATAACCGGTAAATAAATTGTTTTTTTACTAACCACTACCAATTTCTTCTAATTTAATGTCTTTTAAATAACCAATGGAGCTGCTCTTTTAAAATCTCATGTTTACAAGCCACCATCAATTTCTTTTTGAACGCGACTCTAGCAAAACATTTCTATTTTAAAACGCATTATACTGAACCTACGGAAGTAACTATAACGGAAGTTTAGATCTTGTATTGTAGCTTTATCACAAGAATCGTTAAATTCATAAAATTTGTCATTAAATCGCCTCCTTCATCAGGTGACACACAAGAGAATTTTCTTAATTAACCCCCAGGAGGGGAAATATGCCTGAAACAACTAAATTGTGTATTTTTTTTACAAAAGTCACATAATTAAAAAAATATGTATATATTAACAAAATCTATGTTCTTTTTTAACTTTAAAATAAAAACAAATTAAAATTAATTTAATAGTTTACATGCATGCATTTATTTAGTAAAACTGATAAATTACAAGGTTTATTTTCCTTTGGCTCTACTGTAAAATTACATTTTTTGATTTGTGTCGCTTTTGTAGAGAGTGTTCAATATGTTAGTAAAATTCTACTATAACAGACCCACCTATTTTTCCAGTGATCGGCAAACAATAAAATACAACTAGGAACATATTTTAATACTGATTTGATTTCACTTATATTGACTGGACTATGATGATAAACAAAATTTAGTGTTTCTTGAAGTGCTTCTGTTAGTTCAAAAGCAACCTAAAATCGTTATTAATTATTAATGTCAATAATTAAATACAAATGACTTTCAACCTAACTTAATGATTTAAACAAAACTTTTATTTTAAAATGGATGTTTAAACACCCATTAGTCAAACTACCAACGGTTCCTAAAAATAAAGTAAAAAGCCAATGGTAAAGCTTCTACTAAGAAAAGAAGAATTAAAATGTGCAAGATCAAATAAAAATATCACCCTATACTGTTTCTGGAAATCTTATTACTATTATTTGATAATTGTTTCATACACGTTTATAAGATAAGACCATTACACAGGGTGTCTTAAATTTAATAAATAATTTAAGACGGGATTTTTTGAGAATTAAATGCTATACAAAAGTGTCCATTGCGGCAAAGTCGCAATGGACACTGTAGAACACAATTATAATTTGTGAAAATTTCATAGCAAAATTAATTAAAGGTCAAATATCTCGAGAACTCTTGGTCTTGGCGATTCGATTATTAGGACCTTTTTGGTAGGAAATTAAATTTCCAAGAACTTTGTTCTTTTTTGTGTAGCTCTTGTCATTTAGGAGAAAATGTCAGAAAAACGAGAATTTTACGAAAAAATTAGGTTTAGTGACCCGTACTACCTCGCCGATGAGAGTTGCGACTTTGACGCAATTGCTGCTGAGTTATAGAAATTAAAAAAAAAGAAAGATCAAACTTTATGTGTTTTTAAATGGAAAATCTTCACACGCTTTGGCGAGTACTTAAAATTAATATTAAGGACTAAACATTTTTTTGGGGTATTTCAACAAAATTTCACAATGGGGCCGAAAAAAAATAGTCGCAAAAATATCACCATAAGGATTTATGGATTGTAAATTTTTGTTTTATTCTTAAGATGTAATAAATATAGACACTTATTTTTTATAAAATAAAACTAGAAAATTCTGTAGTCCGCCATGATGCGTAAGACACCAATTACAGCGAATTACGTCACATATCATTAAACAGTTATTTTTTTGCATTTGAACCTTCCAGCATAGATCGACCTAGAGGCAGAATTATGGCAATAAGTTTACAACCTTTCTCTCCCGCTGCTTTTTCTGCTGATTGGACGCTGAGTGAAAGAGAAAAATTATTGTAAACTCATAAGTCAATCAGTACGCAGAATGAAGGAAAAAGATAAGTATTTGCTTTAAAATTTCAACATATCTTCACCTGAATTTAAAAAATATTATTTGCAATAAACTTGGAGAGAAATTGAAAAAATTTGGTCTTATCCTAAGAAAAAACTATCATCTGGTAGCTGGATGTAAATTAATAGCATAGTAGAAATCAAGTGTTCTATGAGCAAAAGTACCTATAGAAATTATTAAAAATGGCAAACCAACACAAAAATATTATGTGCAGATGCAGTTACAAATGCATCTTACAAGACTAAGAAAGGGCTACTATTGTATAGTGGATTGTAATTTCAGCACATAAAAATGTTGAAATATTTAGTGTTACATAATATGTTATAATGCAAACTAAGTAACTGACTTATAGTCAGTTCTAGTGTCATTGTGGAAAGATAATATCTGTATCTATTAATATACCTAAGTGCTTTGTGACTTGTGGGTAAAAAATAAAATGCATTTATGGTAAGTTTTGTTTAATTTTTTTATTTATTCATTAAATCTTGCCGGTTTTTTAACCTACAGGCAATAATAATAACCACTTATACACTTTAAAACTTATTGTTTATATAAAATACAAAATAAGGAAATTTTGTTGTTTACTGTTTGCAAATATAATACATTTTTTAAAAATAGCAAATACCTCCAAACATCATAAAACAGTTTTTTAAAATCAGTCATCATGTCTATTCTTGACCTTGCGGTTTCCTAGTAAACACACAAAGCTCCACTTTTTATGCCTCCCCTAACACACCAACTGGAGAATCCATAAACTTTCCAATTTGATTGTGCCTTTAATCCAGACTGTCTAGATTTTGGACTCTGCTGCCTCTAGAGGTATTTCCTTCCCTTGCTAACCTCTAAATTTTTAAGTATCATAATAATAAACTACCTTGCGCTTTCCTTGAAACATCCACCCTATATTAGTACTTAGGCATCAAGTTTTCATGAACAATTATGAGATTTAAAATAAGAGGACTTTTCACTTTATTTTTAGGAGATAAACAATAGCAATTATTTGGTTGTTTTTTGGATACCCTATATACAAAAATCCAAATTTCTATAAGATCTAATTTAGTTCTAGAGTTAGGAGAACTTTAAAAAATAAAAACTGTTTGATTTTTATTCAATACACAACATATCTGTTTTTAATTATGGTGGCTTTTATACATAACAGAGCCTATTTAAAGGTTGGAGATATAAAATGGTATCTAGAAACAAACTACATTATTAAAAAATATAACATAAATTAAACCTACCTGAATGTTTTCCTTTATTAAAACTAAAATAAAATCATCATCCAATGTTTCAAATAAGGAAAAATTGTCATAGAACACCTGTAAAATATAAACGAAATATTGTTACCACTTGATAAAATGAAATAGGATAATTTTTAAACTGTTTAGATTTACCTCCAAAATAAAAATCATAATCTAAAAAGCAATCGATTATACATCTAATTTCCCTAACATTTAAATTAACAAAAAAAACTTTTCTTAGATATCTCAGAAAAGCCACGTTTACTGACACTAAAATATCAAACTATTCTACATATCCCAACACACAACTTGTAGCATCCACATCTACAATTGATAGATCACTTTTTAGAATCTGCTCGTTTTTTCCAGATGCAGACAATCTAAAACTTTAATATTGCCCACTAAAAAGTTAATAACTCCTTATCTAGGTTCAACTAAAATTTACAAACATAATAAAAATTCTTTTATAAACTTGTTAAATGGCCAAATACATCTAAGAATTTTCACGTTTTATTGTATTATAATAAACATGTGCAATCCCTCATTTATATATCTAATATAGGGTATTTGGGAAAATGTGGGATATCTTCCAGACATGACAAAAACAGATTAAAAGTATACTAAAATTTCATATTAACTTTTTTGTATAGGCCTACTCTTAAGAGATATTGACTCTCAAAGAGCTCCAATGAAATCAAAACTATTAGACATAATTCATGAACCACCAAGTGTATTTCAATTTTATTTTAATAAGACGTAATACCAAGTATGACTATTCAAATTACTATTAAAAGGCACGGACTAGCTGTGATACTCACGTCCCTCTTTTTTTACACCCTGTATTGATAATAACTTTGGACAACGTTTTTCACAAACTTTTAACTATTGAGTGAACAAGAAAACAGACCAGACCGATCTCCCTGGCACGGTTGGAGACATCATCTGGTATACGGATGGTTCCAAAACCGAGCAGGGAACTGGAGCGGCCGTGTACAGTGAAATGAGGAATTCACAATTCTCCATTCCCCTAGGAACACACAGTTCTGTATTTCAAACGGAAATATATGGTTTACTGCACTGTGCAAGAGAAAATAACAGGAGGGCATATAAAAACAAGCGGATCTGGATAATAACAGACAGCAAGCGTCACTAGGGAAGTAAACCCCAAGTAACGTCCAAGCTAACATGGGAATGCCAAAAACTGAAGTCCTGGAAGAAGCCAACAGAGTAACTCTTTGTGGGTACCAGGACATTCGGGATAGAAGGCAACGAAAAAGCGGATGAGCTAGCGAGACAGGGATCATCCACACCATACTTTGGGACAGAACCTGCCCTTGGAGTGACCAAAACCACAGCACGAGGGCAAACCAGGGAATGGATCCGAAACAAACACGAAGAATACTGGGGAAACCTCAGTAGAATAAGACATGGAAAAAGCTTCGAGAGGTCCATCCAAAAAAATGAAGAAAGAACTACTCAGACAAAGTAGGAAAATACTTCGCATAACAGTAGACCTACACAAGATAGGCTCATACAATGGGGACCCAAGTTGCAGAATGTGCGACGAGGGGGAAGAAACAGCCTACCATATCCTGTGCGAATGTAAAGCATTGAATCAGAAAAGACAGGCATTATTTGGGCAACCGGAAATGAGCCCACAGGAATATATCAACTAACCAGTCTCGGGGTTATATAGACTTGTAGAAGGAACAAGACTAATGGGAGGATTGATATAAAAGACAATGGGAGATTAGGCACAAAAAGCCCATGAGGCTGCACTGCCTCCGGTAGTTAATCAAGACGGCTCCCAGGGAAGAAAAAAAGAAACTATTGACTAAAAATTAAGTACTCTTTAATCATGTTGCTAATCCTAACCATTTTCGAAAAAACGTCACTTTATTTACACTGTTAGTACCTTAAGTTCTGCCGTATTGAATATGAAAAAGAGGAATTTCCTCAATTCGTCGTGCTCGCGAGTGTTTCAAACTTCATGAAGCTCATGTTGAATTCTATTACAAAGTTTTTAATTAAAAGTTTAACTTTTTATTAAAACCATCCTGTTGGTTTTATATTCAACACAACAGAACTTAGGGGACTAACAGGGTAAATATAGTGACGTGTTTTTAAGGGTACTTTATGTTTGGTCAACAGTACAAGGTTTGTAAAAAACGTTGAAAATTCTTATCAATACAGGGTGTAAAAAAGAGGGTCACAAGTGTCATCCTTCCCTGCAGTTGTGAATAATTTACAACACATCCTTTGATAGTAATTTGAAGAGTCTTACTTCGCCGTTGTTAAAACGTAAAGGCGTATCTCAAAAATTGGCAATAATGGGTTAGATACGCCAATAAATAAATATATATGTCCTCCTTGTTGGGATGAAGCTGCGTGACTCAGTCTGGAACTGTTTAGCTAATATGGATTTATATAATTTAGCCCTATCTCAAATATGAAGAAAAAATATTTTATCTCGACGTATCGGCGTATCTCGACTTACGCCTCTTTTAACAACTCAAACAAGAACACTACTGGTACTATTAAAGGCGTATCTCGCATGCAGTCCTGTTGTACGCGAGATGTGAACGAAAATGAAGAAGGGTAAACTATAGCTACAGTTCGATGGACGAGTCTGTGTCTACAGAAAGAGTGCTTCTTGTTTCTTTTCAGTCAAATTTAGTGTGGTTACAAAGGAAAATAATAAATTGCAAAAAAAATAATAATTGGTTTCAGGTTTCACAGGCCGAAAAGAGACCAATGGGGTTTATGCAAAATATTTTATGAAGGATCAAAGGAAACAATGCAAGGTATTTTTGACGAACACGCAAAATCCAAAAACGCTGTGCGTGATATTAAAAATTCTTCCAAGATTGCAGCTCAAAATAATCCTAACTTGCTTTGTTTATGTTTTGACCTTCGGCAGGTAATTTACTTGCCTTCCTGAAACGACGGTGCTATTTTCGACAAAAGAAGGTTAGCTGTCTATAATTTAACTTTCTTTAATAAAGGTTCTCGAGATTGCTATGGCTTTATGTGGGACAAGTGTGATAGTGGAAGGGGTGGCTCTGAAATAGCAACTGCTCTATTTGAAACGCTGCAAAAATATGACGAAAAAAAAGTATGATCTTGCTGACTTATTCGCAGATGGCTGTGGAGGACAAAACCAAAATTCTATCGTAAAGCTCTTCTGTACATGATCATGCAATTGTAGCACGTACAAGAAACAAGCCTTCGCTTCTTCACCACTAATTATTGACAAAGTGAAGGAGACTTACAATTAGCTTATAGTGCCATTTCATACGGCTGGTGAGTTGTGTGTGCCATTTCAACTTATACCAGTATTTCGACTTGCAAGACAAACGAAACCCTATAAAGTATACCCCTTGGGTTTTAATGATTTCTTGGACTTCAAAACTTTTAATGACAACCTTAAAGTTCGCTCTATACGAATCGACGATGAGGGAAAAACATTTATATGGTGGACATAGTAAAATTAAGGTCAAGAAGAACTATTTGCATAAAATATTTTTTAAAATGAGCCACTTGGATCAAAACTATCGATCACTGTCCTTAAAGCGTCAAAGTACCCGTTTATTGGAAAAACGACCCAATAAGTTAAATAAAGGGCCTTGCCAA
This sequence comes from Listronotus oregonensis, assembly GCA_019359885.1. NCBI lineage: Eukaryota > Metazoa > Arthropoda > Insecta > Coleoptera > Curculionidae > Listronotus > Listronotus oregonensis. Next base: position 55,149 of record JAHBCN010002418.1, on the reverse strand, counting down.
ATATCACTGGCAAAGTATAATGATTTGAAGGCTCTCTACTCAGGAAACACGCCAGTGATAAAGCTACCTGAACAGGTCCACTTCTATAAATCTTTGCCGTTTTTTTTGACTAAATAATTTTATTTTTTTAGCTTTTTTAAGGGTTAGGGTATTTTTTGTTGCAACTCATAAAAAGCTAATTTTGTTTATTTTGTTGTTTTTTTTTGTACCAAGTTTAGAAACTATAGGATTTTTGTTGCTTAGATAATACTTATACCAATAAGGTAATAAATGTCTTTTAAATTTATATTTTTTTAACTCATTTTATATTATTTTTCTATTATTAATCTTTGGTATTTTGGCTAATCGTAAGCATAATATTATTTTATTGCTTCTTAGGTTTTAGTGTTATAACCACTTTAATTTTGGTTTGAAAAAGGTTGTTGAAAATATTAAAATATTTTCATTTACCCTATCCATGCTGTTTCTTAGTCTAGAAAAAAAATATATTTTTAATAACTTTTTGTTATTTTTTTTACACCTAAATTTAAATTTAGGAGTATATACATCTTTATTTAAAAGGGCGTATCTCATTATTATAGGGGATATAATTTATTATTAGCAGCACATACAGGCATATCTTGAACAAATGGTAAATAATAACAATAAAAATTAAATCAACAACAATTTCAATTGCCTATAGCGTTCTTCAATTATTGATAAAGATAACTGTGAAAAAAGGATAATTTATGTCTAATAGTTTTTTACCGATACTGCACTTAAGGTTACCACTTTTCTATTAATTGCTCTACTGTAAAGTTATAAAAAACGAGATACGCCTTTACGGATTTTCAACGACGACATGGTATTAGATCTTATTAAAATAAAATTGGAATATACCTGGTGGCTCAACAATTATGTCTAAAAAACTTGATTCCATTGGAGCTCTTTGGGAGCCAATATCACTGAACACATAGATGTGTACTGTAATTTAAATTATTAGGGTTAGACATTTTAAGAAACTTCAGTTACTATTTTAAATACAAATAAAGTAATAGAGAAAAAGGGTATTTGTTGGTAATGGTAAAGGAAGGTAAAATTAAACTTTTTGGAAAGAAAAACTCTGCAGAACTGTACATCTGGGTATGTTTTTTATTTTAAAATGGTACCCAGTGTCTTGGCACTTTCTACTTTATGAAAAATATATAGTGCTTCAGAACTTACAGTATACCTAAAAATAAAATATTTGGTAGATGTATCTTCAGAGTTGTTTGCCTACAATAACATTAACAAACAATTCTGGCATAACATCATGTGCTAAATTTGAACTTTTTATTTTTTAAATTTTAATAAAAGAAATTAAATAGAAGGAGGTATTTAAAGATCGGCCTTTTTTTTGACCATCATATTTGTACAAATTTAAAGTTTCAATTTAGGCCATTATATTAAATCTATAATAAGTTCAATTGATATCTACAATGAAATGGTAAAAAATGAGAATGGCAAGTACCAAAACAAACACGTTGTTTGATCTTTTATTTAAAAAAAATAAATGATGGACTCAATGCACCAAAATAAATAAATGATGGTTTATAAGCTTATTATGTGTAATATTAAAGATAAAAAAATATGTTGGTGTGTTAAGTCGATTATATAAATTTTTAAAATAAAAGATTAAAATATGTGTAAAATGGCAAAAATTTAATAAAAATAGCAAGTTCAAAGGTATTTTTTGTACTTGCCATTCTGATTTTTCTACCAATTTATTGTAGGTGTAAAAAAAGACACTTGGACTTATTATTAATATAATAAAATCCATGCCTGAATTGAAACTCCTTTACTTGGCTTAGGTTACATTAATTTATTAAAAGAAATGTACAATGCTAATGTTTTACTATTGTAATACTCTGTTTAAATAGCCAGATGGTAACATAAAAATTACACAGGCCCACAAAAAAAAGGTGTGTGCCGGGTGTCAGACTAGGATTTTTTGGAGTATTTTTTTCCGCTAAACACGAATCTGAAGTAAAAATTGGGAGTCAAACAGCAAATAATCGAGAAAAGGCGTAATTTCAGATATTAATGATTTTTTTTTAATTTAAAATGTCAATATCCTAAAAACTATAAAAGATACTTGTAACTTCATATGACATAAACTATGTATTTTTACAAGACCTTTAATTTAGGTTAATATATAACATTTTTGTCTAAATGCAATATTTTTTAAGTTATAATTAAAAAACCGAATTTTCAGTTTTTTTTAAAGTATACCTCTGGAAAAAATTTAAAAAGTATTTTTTCTTTTTATTTTGATTTTTTTGCAAATTTTAAGTAAATAAAGATGCAAATAAATAAAATAAGTGATTTGTTCTTAAAAAAAAACCCAAAAATCACATTAATAAAAAAATACTTTTTTCCTATTTTGGACTGAAATTTTTTGTCAAAATTAAATTTTTGTTTATATCTTCTTTATTATTTATTGTATCAAAAATGTTTACATATAATTTTTTTATAAACAATTTAAAATGCTCTCTTTTTTGTTCCATATTTTTTTTTGTATTTCTTATAGTTTATATAGTCGTAGTCCAATCATTCCGTGGTAGCAGGTTTCTGCCAAAATATACCATGTCGGTCTTTTGGGGTTTTCTCGATTTTTTGCTATTTGACCCCAAATTTTGGCTTCAGATTCGTGTTCAGGTGAAAAAAATATGCCAGAAAATCTTAGTTGTACCCTTTTTTTGTGGACCTTCAGTGTCTTATTATTATTATTAAGTAAGATTGTTTTTGATTAACCACTGATGATGAGTTATTAATTCTTATACTGTTCCATCTATATTAGAGGGTCCTAATATACCTTAAGGAAAAAATTAATAGGCTGACCTTTTAAAAAAAATTAAAAATGCAACCCCATATTGCCATTTCCAGCATTTTTTTTACTGACTTCCCGTTCCTATTTCATTTTCTAAACATGATCAAAAGTACACTAATCTAATTAAACCCTGAAATAAATAGTAATATTGACAGGAGCTGTGATTGGTTAAAATGGTGTATACAGTTAATTTTTATGCCTCTCCATGTGAAAGACCACACTTAAACTAGATCCCTTGCTAAATGTTTAAGGTATAATGGTCATGAGCAAAGAACTAATAACTATATCCATGCATTTCTCAAGGTATCATTATTTGCACATTAACTAATTTAAATAATATTAGTTTCTGCTGCTATGAAAAATACAACAGCAAATAAAGAAAGTACCTACATATGGCAAGAAATAAAAAATCTGATAAACACTTACAAAGCAGACAGTTACCTAGAGTTAGTCCCAGTCCTGATAAGCAAAATGCAATTTTATTAAGTAACAAAATAAACTGGTATTAAACAGTGATAAATGTATTCTTAATCTACCTACCTACCCTATTAAATCGACTTTCAATGATGGGTAAAATATTTTTGAATATCTTGTCTTCTGTGGTGAGCACATCAAAGTCTTCATGAAACTGAAGAACAACTTTTAAGTATTTTAAAAAATCCTGATTTTGCTTTGTAGTTTTTAAAAGGTTCTAAATTTCAAGTTAAGAAACGTAAAGTATTAAATTCATCTATTATAAAATAAAAATAAAAGGTAAAAAGGATACAATGCAGGCATCTAAGTCATGTTTAACGTCTGAATCCATATTAAGGCTTTGAACTTTTAAAAACAAAAAATATCTTTAACAAAAAAACACAACATAAAACAGTAATTTTAAATTTTGAATTATTTGTGTATATAACATAACCAAAAATTCCCTTAAAAAAGTTTCCTCTTTTTCCTCTTGCTTTGCTTTTGCTTTCACTTTTTTGGTCTCCGTCGGTGGACGTTCAACCAGCTCTCCCCTTTCCAGACACAGTTGTTATCAACGTGGCTTTCCAGACTTTGTACGTGGAACTTCTGGATAGTCGGGCTCTGTAGCCCCAAAATTCGAACTTTTCAAAAACTTAAATTCTCAAAATTTTCAAATATTTTCTTATCGATGCAGGCACAAAATGGACATCCGACCAGATGACTGCTACTGGTATTGCGCATAACCGTTTTCTGTCAGTACTGCCTCTTCCTGCTGAGCGCGCAACCATCTTCCGCCATTAGGAAAATCCCTCGTGCGTGGGGCTCCCAGAAAGAAACAGATATAGGAATCATCGCTCACAGCGCTTGGCCCCAGAAGAAGGACTCCATCTTTTGGCTTGAGTTTCTTCTTGATCCCCGATGGTAAAAGCCGTTGATACAGCTCCTTCAGCCGCCTTCCCGGAAAAAACTATGTATTTTTTTTATCGCGAGCACTTCACTGATCGGAGGTCAAATAGGAACTGCTTTTTCCTCTTATTAAGGTCATTAAGGTACTTTAAGACTACTTATGTGTTCAATGCCAGCACATCTCAGAGTTGATACCCCACTGGCTCTAAACATTCGAGCATACTTCTTCTAGAGGCAGCCCTGTAGTTCGTCAGTGCAAACAGCGTATAAGAAAGAAAAATAGTCTTTAACGGCGGTTTGCACCAGTGATACTTAGGTTAACCTTAACTAAGGGACGTTTTGAATGTGACTATTGTCATAATATTTGGCACCGTCTCAATGCAACTTATGTTAAGAAGGACTTAAAACTGCTTAAACCACAGTGGTGCAAACCGCCGTAACTTTTCTCTTCTCTTAACCGATTTGTTTGCAGTGTCCAGCGGAGGGGCTGCCTCTAGTAGATATATGGTCGAAGCTCTGGACCATCGGTAATTTTCTTCAAGAATATACCTACTAGAGGCTGCCTTGTCGCTCGACCGTGTCTTGTTACTGTCCTTAAAGGACCTCTTTACATAAAAATCAAGGTCTGGCTGATGGCCAGGGGTCCCCTACCAACCCTTCAATTACATTTTCCAAAGTGCCTCAAGAACCTACTCAAGATTGTTTATTAGTTCTCCTACTAGTCCAAGAGCTGATGAACAATTTTGAGTAGGTTCTTGAGGCAAAAAATTGTGCAATTGTCCTTGAAGGGCTCCTAAACAAAAAAGTCAAGGTCTGGTTAAAGGGTAACGGTCCCCTATAAACCCTTGAATTTTTTTAAAACAAAGGTTGGTAGAATGCCGCAATCCTTCAGCCAGATCTTGACTTTCATGTTTAGGGGTCCTTAAAGGACAATGACAATAAATTTTCAAAATGTCTCAAAAACCTACTCAAAATTGTTCACCAGCTCTCCTACTATTTCTTTCTCTTTCGCACGCTTGTTAGCTCGGCCTCCAGTAGTATAATATGATAAAGTAACCAACTAACTATATCGATCAAGACAGCACATTCCTAAATTAAAAATAAACTGTTTTTAGGTTAGTTTACAATTAAATATCTGAAAAATTCTATTTTAAGCTTTTCGAGTAGATTAGCAGATCTAGATTTAGTTTCTCATAAAGTATGTTAATACAAAGGTAACAAAGATTATTTTTCCAAGATGTCTCAAATAATGATGATAATTGCCGCTGCCCATCTTGTCTATTGTCCCTTTACAAAGGTGGAAGAAAGTTTTAATTTACAGGCAATGCATGATATTCTTTATCATAAATGGAATCTATCTGCGGTAAGTAGTTGATTACAGAACCACAAACAGGTACGGTTTGTAATATTATTTAAAAAGTGGCGGACATAATATGCTCTCCACTTTCTAATTTAGTTAATGTCTTCTTTAAAGGGGTTTTTTCCCCAGATGATCTTAAGTTGTGCCAATTTTTAAAAAGGTTGACTTGCAGGGACCTAACTGGTAATTATAGAAATAAGTCAATAGCTCCATTATTTTCAATGGTTATTGAGTGATTAATTTATATTAGATTGCTGGATTATTTTACAACCTATTCGCTTTTTTTGTTGATCACCATGGTTTTGTACCTAAAAGGTCCACTAATCCAGTTGTATTTCAATCTTTACATGATATTTTTAAACAAGTAGACCAAAAGAAATTAGTTTCTGGCATTTATTTCGATCTTAGCAAGGCCTTTGACCTAATTGATCATGAAATTTTGTTATTTAAGCTGGAAAAGCTTGGTATCCGAGGTACTGCTAATAATCTCTTTAGATTTTATCTAACCAACAGAAGATTTGCTGTGACAGTGAGTTCTGGCTCTGGAGGTTGGGCCATCTCACAAATCAAGAATATTTCGCTGGAAATTCCTTAGATTTATAGGTAATAATGCACTTGAGTCGCTATACACTACTCTAAATGGGGCAAGTATTAAACAGGTAGGTTGTGTAAAATTTTTGGGAGTATTCCTGGATGCGAATTTGCAGTGAAATAAACAAATTAACTATATATATAGTTTCAAAAATATGTTCAGCAATCTATGTAATTAGATATCTCTGAGATCAGCTAAATAATAATGTTAGTCCTTTACTTTGCTTGTATTCAGTTCATTATTTTATATGGCATAATTTTGAGTGAAATTAGCACCATTTTCGCAGCCAAAAAGTGAAGTTAGCAGCCCTTTAAACGCAGCCAAAATGTGAAGTTAGCAGCTAAAATTTTACAGCATTATTATGATTTTCAGCTTGTTTATTTCTTAGTATCATTTATATATTAGTTATATAATATTTCAGAAAAACTTATTTTTCTTAAGAAACTTTTACTCCCAAATAATAATTATTATGTAATTTATGATTGTTCAACAACAAAAATTGACACAAAGGTACCTCCTTGCAGTTACCCTTAAAAAGTTGTTCCCCACCTAAAATTGGTATTAGGTACCTTATTGCATACTTGGTCACCACACAAAGGAATTTCATTTGCGACCCGTCTGACTATATAAAATCAGCCCCTAAAGTTGCAGCCATTACTTATATTAGAAATGTTATTAAATTAATTATAAAGTAACCTAAAAAAGTTGTTCCAACAAAAAATTTGGGACAAAGGTACCTCATTGTCACTTAATCACCATGCAAAAGAAATTTCACTTGCCACCCGTCTGACTATGAAAATCACCCCCTAAAGTTGCAGTCACTTCTTATATAGGAAAAATTTAAAAAAATTATAAAATACCCTTAAAAAAGTTGTTCCACAACAAAAATTGGCATGAAGGTACCTTATTGCATACTTAATCAACATGCAAAGAAATTTTACTTGCGACCGTCTGACTATAGAAAATCACCCTAAAGTTACAACAATTTCTTATATAGGCAAAATTTTGAAAATATTTATAAAAGTACCCTTAAAAAAGTTGTTCCACAACTAAAATTGGTACCAATGTACCTCATTATATACTAATCACCATGCAAAAGGAATTTCACTTGCGACCAGTCTGACTATATAAAATCATCACCTAAAGTTACAGTAATTTCTTATATGGGCAAAATTTTGAAAATATTTGTAAAGTACCCTTAAAAAAGTTATTCCACAACTAAAATTGGTACCAAGTACCTCATTATATACTTAATCACCATGCAAAAGGAATTACACTTGCGACCCGTCTGATTATATAAAATCACCCCTAAAGTTACAGAAACTTCTTATATAGGCAACATTTTGAAAATATTAATAAAGTACCCTTAAAAAGTTGTTCCACAACTAAAATTGGTACCAAGGTACCCCATTATATATAATTACCATGCAAAAGAATTTCACTTTCGACCCGTCTGACTATAGAAAATCACCCTTAAAGTTACAGAAATTTCTTATAAAGGAAGTATTGTGAAAATATTAATAAAGTACCCTTAAAAAAGTTGTTCCACAACTAAAATTGGTTGGCAAAATTTTTAAATATTTATAAAGTACCCTTAAAAAAGTTGTTCCACGACAAAAATGGGTAGCAAGGTAGCTTATTATGCGACCCGTCTGACTATAAAAAATCACCCCCTAAAGTTACATTAATTTGTTATATAGGCAAAATTTTGAAAATATTAATAAAGTACCCTTAAAAAAGTTGTTCCACAACTAAAATTGGTACTAAGGTACCTCATTATATAGTTAATCACCATGCCAAAAGGATTTCACTTGCGACCCGTCTGACTATATAAAATCACCCCCTAAAGTTGCAGCCGTTACTTAAATTAGATTTTTTTTAAATAATTATAAAATACCCTTAAAAAAGTTGTTCCACAATAAAAATTGGTATGAAGGTACCTCATTATATACTTAATCACCATGCAAAAGGAATATCACTTGCGACCAGTCTGACTATATAAAATCATCCCCTAAAGTTACAGTAATTTCTTATAAAGGCAATATTGTGAAAATATTAATAAAGTACCCTTAAAAAAGTTGTTCCACAACTAAAATTGGTAGCAAGGTAGCTTATTATATGCTTAATCATCATACAAAAGGAATTTCACTTGCGACCCGTCTGACTATAAAAAATCACCCCCTAAAGTTACATTAATTTGTTATATAGGCAAAATTTTGAAAATATTAATAAAGTACCCTTAAAAAAGTTGTTCCACAACTAAAATTAGTACTAAGGTACCTCATTATATACTTAATCACCATGCCAAAGGGATTTCACTTGCGACCCGTCTGACTATATAAAATCACCCCCTAAAGTTGCAGCCGTTACTTAAATTAGATTTTTTTTAAATAATTATAAAATACCCTTAAAAAAGTTGTTCCACAATAAAAATTGGTATGAAGGTACGTCATTATATACTTAATCACCATGCAAAGGAATTTCACTTTGCGACCCGTCTGACTATAGAAAATCACCCCCTAAAGTTTCAGTAATTTCTTATATAGGCAAAATTTTTAAAAATAATAAAGTATCCTAAAAAGTTGTTCCACACAAAAATTGGTACGAAGGTGCTAATTGCATACTTAATTACCATGCAAAGGAATTTTACTTGCGACCCGTCTGACTATAGAAAATCACCCCCTAAAGTTACAGTAATTTCTTATATACGCAATATTTTGAAAATATTAATAAAGTACCCTTAAAAAAGTTGTTCCACGACAAAAATTGGTAGCAAGGTAACTTATTATATCCTTAATCACCATACAAAAGGAATTTCACTTGCGACCCGTCTGACTATAGAAAATCACCCTCTAAAGTTACAGTAATTTCTTATATACGCAAAATTTTGAAAATATTAATAAAGTACCCTTAAAAAAGTTGTTCCACGACAAAAATTGGTAGCAAGGTAACTTATTATATCCTTAATCACCATACAAAAGGAATTTCACTTGCGACCCGTCTGACTATAGAAAATCACCCTCTAAAGTTACAGTAATTTCTTAAATAGGCAATATTTTGAAAATATTAATAAAGTACCCTTAAAAAAGTTGTTCCACAACTAAAATTGGTACCAAGGTACCTCATTATATACTTAATCACCATGCAAAAGGAATTTCACTTGCGACCCGTCTGACTGTAGAAAATCACCCCTAAAATTACATTAATTTGTTATATAGGCAAAATTTTGAAAATATTAATAAAGTACCCTTAAAAAAGTTGTTCCACGACAAAAATTGGTAGCAAGGTAGCTTATTATATCCTTAATCACCATGCAAAAGGAATTTCACTTGCGACCCGTCTGACTATAGAAAATCACCCCTAAAGTTGCAGCCTTTTTAAATATTGGAATTATGTTTTAAAAGTTGTTCCACGACAAAAATTGGTAGAAGGTAACTTATTATACCTTAATTCACATACAAAGAATTTCACTTGCGACCCGTCTGACTATAGAAAATCACCCCTAAAGTTACAGTAATTTCTTAAAAGGCAATATTTTGAAAATATTAATAAAGTACCCTTAAAAAGTTGTTCCACAACAAAAATTGGTAGCAAGGTACCTTATTATATACTTAATCACCATGCAAAAGGAATTTCACTTGCGACCAGTCTGACTATAAAAACACCCCTAAAATTACATTAATTTGTTATAAAGGCAATATTGTGAAAATATTAAAAAAAGTACCCTTAAAAAGTTGTTCCACAACTAAATTGGTAGCAAGGTACCTCATTATATGTTTAATGATCATACCAAAGGAATTTCATGCGACCCGTCGACTAAAATAAAATCACCCCTAAAGTTGCATTAAGATTGGAAAATTTTTAAAATATTTAAAATACCCTTAAAAGTTGTTCCACAATAAAATTAGTACTAAGGTACCTTTATACTACTTAATCGCCATCCCAAAGGGATTTCACTTGCGACCCGTCTGACTATATAAAATCACCCCTAAAGTTGCAGCTTTATTTAAAATTTTGGGATTTTTAAAAAATTAAAAAAGTACCCTTAAAAAGTTGTTCCACGAAAAAAATTTGGTATGAAGGTAGTTTATTATAGCTTAATCATCATGCAAAGGGAATTTCACTTGCGACCCGTCTGACTATAAAAAATCACCCCTAAAGTTTCAGTCATTTCTAAATTTTGGGAAATTTTTAAAAAAAATAAAGTATCCTTAAAAGTTGTTCCACACAAAAATTGGTACGAAGGTGCCTTTTTATACTTAATTACCATGAAAAAGGGAATTTCACTTGCGACCCGTCTGACTATAGAAAATCACCCCTAAAGTTTACAGTAATTTTTTATATAGGCAATATTTTGAAAAATTAATAAATTTCCTTAAAAAGTTGTTCCACAACAAAATTGGTGCAAGGTGCTTATTATATCAAATATCTTACAAAGGGAAATTTTTTGCAGACCCGTCTGACTATAGAAAATCACCCCTAAAGTTACAGTAATTTCTTATATAGGCAAAATTTTTAGAAAATATAATAAAGTACCTTAAAAAAGTTGTTCACAACAAAATTGGTACAAGGTAGCTATTATATCTTAATACCATGCAAAAGGAATTTCACTTGCGACCCGTCTGACTATAGAAAATCACCCCCTAAAGTTACAGTAATTTCTTATAGGCAAAATTTTGAAAATATTAATAAAAGTACCCTTAAAAAAGTTGTTCCACAACAAAAATTGGTAGCAAGGTAGCTTATTATATGCTTAATCACATACAAAAGGAATTTCACTTGCGACCCGTCTGACTATGAAAATCACCCCTAAAGTTACAGTAATTTTTAATAGGCAAATTTTGAAAATATTAATAAAGTACCCTTAAAAAAGTTGTTCCACACAAAAATTGGTAGCAAGGTAGCTTATTATATCCTTAATCACCATGCAAAAGGAATTTCACTTGCGACCCGTCTGACTATAGAAAATCACCCCCTAAAGTTGCAGTCACTTCTTATATAGGAAAAATTTAAAAAAAAATGTAAAATACCCTTAAAAAAGTTGTTCCACAACAAAAATTGGTATGAAGGTACCTTATTGCATACTTAATTAACATGCAAAAGGAATTTCACTTGCGACCCGTCTGACTATCGAAAATCACCCCCTAAAGTTACAGAAATTTCTTATAAAGGCAATATTGTGAAAATATTAATAAAGTACCCTTAAAAAAGTTGTTCCACAACTAAAATTGGTAGCAAGGTAGCTTATTATATGCTTAATCATCATACAAAAGGAATTTCACTTGCGACCCGTCTGACTATAAAAAAACACCCCCTAAAATTACATTAATTTGTTATATAGGCAAAATTTTGAAAATATTAATAAAATACCCTTAAAAAAGTTGTTCCACGGCTAAAATTGGTACCAAGGTACCTCATTATATACTTAATGACCATGCCAAAGGGATTTCACTTGCGACCCGTCTGACTATATAAAATCACCCCCTAAAGTTGCAGCCGTTACGTAAATTGGATTTTTTTTTAAATAATTTTAAAATACCCTTAAAAAAGTTGTTCCACAATAAAAATTGGTAAAAGGTACCTTATGGCTTTCTTAATCACTATGCAAAAGAATATCACTTGCGACCAGTCTGACTATAAAAAAAATCATCCCCTAAAGTTACATTAATTTCTTATATAGGCAAAATTTTTAAATATTTATAAAGTACCCTTAAAAAAGTTGTTCCACGACAAAAATGGGTAGCAAGGTAGTTTATTATATGCATAATCATCATACAAAAGGAATTTCACTTGCGACCCGTCTAACTATAAAAAATCACCCCCTAATGTTGCAGCCGTTACTTAAATTAGATTTTTTTTAAATAACTATAAAATACCCTTAAAAAAGTTGTTCCACAATAAAAATTGGTATGAAGGTACGTCGTTATATACTTAATCACCATGCAAAAGGAATTTCACTTGCGACCCGTCTGACTATAGAAAATCACCCCCTAAAGTTTCAGTAATTTCTTATATAGGCAAAATTTTTAAAAAATAATAAAGTGTCCTTAAAAAAGTTGTTCCACAACAAAAATTAAGAAGGTGCCTAATTGCATACTTAAATACCATGCAAAAGGAATTTCACTTGCGACCCGTCTGACTATAGAAAATCACCCCCTAAAGTTACAGTAATTTCTTATATACGCAATATTTTGAAAATATTAATAAAGTACCCTTAAAAAGTTGTTCCACAACTAAAATTGGTAGCAAGGTAACTTATTATATGCTTAATCATCTTACAAAAGGAATTTCACTTGCGACCCGTCTGACTATAGAAAATCACCCTCTAAAGTTACAGTAATTTCTTATATACGCAAAATTTTGAAAATATTAATAAAGTACCCTTAAAAAAGTTGTTCCACGACAAAAATTGGTAGCAAGGTAGCTTATTATATCCTTAATCACCATACAAAAGGAATTTCACTTGCGACCCGTCTGACTATAGAAAATCACCCTCTAAAGTTACAGTAATTTCTTAAATAGGCAATATTTTGAAAATATTAATAAAGTACCCTTAAAAAAGTTGTTCCACAACTAAAATAGGTATGAAGGTACCTTATTGCATACTTAATCAACATGCAAAAGGAATTTCACTTGCGACCCGTCTGACTATAGAAAATCACCCCCTAAAGTTACAGAAATTTCTTATAAAGGCAATATTGTGAAAATATTAATAAAGTACCCTTAAAAAAGTTGTTCCACAACTAAAATTGGTAGCAAGGTAGCTTATTATATGCTAATCATCATACAAAGGAATTTCACTTTGACCGTCTGACTATAAAATCACCCCCTAAAATTACATTAATTTGTTATATAGGCAAAATTTTGAAAATATTAATAAAGTACAAAAAAGTTGTTCCACGACAAAAATTGGTAGCAAGGTAGCTTATTATATCCTTAATCACCATGCAAAGAAATTTTACTTGCCACCCAGTCTGACTTCAAAATCACCCCTAAAGTTGCAGTCACTTCTTATATAGGAAAAATTTTAAAAAATTAAAAAATACATAAAAAGTTGTTCACAACAAAATTGGTATGAAGGTACCTTATTGCATACTTAATCAACATGCAAAAGGAATTTCACTTGCGACCCGTCTGACTATAGAAAATCACCCCCTAAAGTTACAGAAATTTCTTATAAAGGCAATATTGTGAAAATATTAATAAAGTACCCTTAAAAAAGTTGTTCCACAACTAAAAATTGTATACAAGGTAGCTTATTATATGCTTAATCATCATACAAAAGGAATTTCACTTGCGACCCGTCTGACTATAAAAAATCACCCCCTAAAATTACATTAATTTGTTATATAGGCAAAATTTTGAAAATATTAATAAAATACCCTTAAAAAAGTTGTTCCACGGCTAAAATTGGTACCAAGGTACCTCATTATATATGATGACCATGCCAAAGGGATTTCACTTGCGACTCGTCTGATTCTATATAAAATCACCCCCTAAAGTTGCAGCCGTTACGTAAATTGGATTTTTTTTTTAAATAATTTTAAAATACCCTTAAAAAAGTTGTTCCACAATAAAAATTGGTATAAAGGTACCTTATGGCATTCTTAATTACTATGCAAAAGAAATATCACTTGCGACCAGTCTGACTATATAAAATCATCCCCTAAAGTTGCATAATTTCTTATATAGGCAAAATTTTAAATATTTATAAAGTACCCTAAAAAAGTTGTTCCACGACAAAAATGGGTAGCAAGGTAGCTTATTATATGCATAATCATCATACAAAGGAATTTCACTTGCGACCCGTCTAACTATAAAAAAATCAACCCCTAAAGTTACATTAATTTGTTATATAGGCAAAATTTTGAAAATATTAATAAAGTACCCTTAAAAAAGTTGTTCCACAACTAAAATTGGTACTAAGGTACCTCATTATATAGTTAATCACCATGCCAAAGGGATTTCACTTGCGACCCGTCTGACTATATAAAATCACCCCCTAAAGTTGCAGCCGTTACTTAAATTAGATTTTTTTTAAATAATTATAAAATACCCTTAAAAAAGTTGTTCCACAATAAAAATTGGTAATAAGGTACCTCATTATATGTAATCACCATGCAAAAGGAATATCACTTGCGACCAGTCTGACTATATAAAATCATCCCCTAAAGTTACAGTAATTTCTTATAAAGGCAATATTGTGAAAATATTAATAAAGTACCCTTAAAAAAGTTGTTCCACAACCTAAAATGTAGCAAGGTAGCTTATTATATGCTTAATCATCGTACAAAGGAATTTCTTGCGACCCGTCTGACTATAGAAAATCACCCTCTAAAGTTGCAGTAATTTCTTATATACGCAATATTTTGAAAATATTAATAAAGCACCTTATAAAAAGTTGTTCCACAACTAAAATTGGTACCAAGGTACCTCATTATATACTTAATCACCATGCAAAAGGAATTTCACTTGCGACCCGTCTGACTATATAAAATCACCCCCTAAAGTTGCAGCCGTTACTTAAATTAGATTTTTTTTAAATAATTATAAAATACCCTTAAAAAAGTTGTTCTACAATAAAAATTGGTATGAAGGTACCTCATTATATACTTAATCACCATGCAAAAGGAATTTCACTTGCGACCCGTCTGACTATAGAAAATCACCCCCTAAAGTTACATTAATTTGTTATATAGGCAAAATTTTGAAAATATTAATAAAGTACCCTTAAAAAAGTTGTTCCACAACTAAAATTGGTACCAAGGTACCTCATTATATACTTAATCACCATGCAAAAGGAATTTCACTTGCGACCCGTCTGAGAGATACAGCCGACGTCCTTTCTTATTTGGACACCCGATACATATAATTTAAGTTTGACTTTTGTTTCATTTGTCTAATATCAAATTGTATACATATTTTTTTATAAATAAACCCGGGTTTTAAGATTGTTTAATTTTCTTAAGTCCTATAAAATAATGGTTACATTAGGGATCGATTTTCTATAGTCAGACGGTCCAAAAAAAATCCTGTTGATTAAGCATTTTAATTAAGTTTCTTGCTACAAATTTGTCGTGGAAAAACCCTTAGCTATAAAATATTTTCAAAATATTGCCTATATAAATTACTGAAACCCAAAAGATGATTTCATAGTCGGGACGGTCGCAGTAATTCCTTTGCATGGTGATTAAGTATATAATGAGGCCTTCTTTAACATTTATGGAACAATTTTTAAAAAGTTATTTTAAATTATTTAAAAATCAATTTAATAGTTTTGCAACTGGGGGGTGATTTTTATAGTCAGACGGTCGCAAGTGAAATCCTTTGGCATGGTGATTAATGAGGTACCTTAATTTTAGTTTGGAACTTAAAGAACTTTTTTAAATTTTTCAAAATTTTGCTCATATAACATAAGATTTTTGGTGATTCTATAGTCAGACGGGGTCAAAGTGAATTCCCCTTTGAAAATATTAATTATATAGGTATTCACAATTTTATTGTAGAATAACTTTTAAGGTTTATAATTTTTTAAAAAAAATCTAATTAAGTTGGCTGCAATTTTTTGGGGGGTGTTTTTTATATAGTCAGACGGCTGTGGTCTGGTGATCATATTGGGGTACCTTGGTTTAATTTTGGTGGGCAACTTAGGGTGCTAAATATTTCAAAATTTGCGTATATAAAAAATTTTGGGCTTTGAGGTGATTTCTATAGTCAGACGTCGATTTTTGCAATGTTTAAAGGGCATATAAAAAATACCTGCTAATTTTTTTGGGAAAACCCCCAAAATATTTTTCACAATCCCCTATAAATTCCCTGTCTTGGGAGATGGTCAGATGTCCCAGTGATTTTCAGTGTTTAAAGGGTATATAAGGGAAGTACTTCATACTTTAACTTTTTAAGGGTATTTATATATTAAAAAAAATCAAATTTTAAAAGTGGCCAAACCAAGGTGATTTTATAAAAATCAGGACTCGCAAGAATTCCCTGAAGGGTCCTTATGTCTTTACCATTTTGTGAAAAACCCTCGGTACTTTATTAATATTTTCCAAATTTTCCCCAAAAGAAATTCTTAATTTTGGGGTGTTTTTAAATAGTCAGACTGATCGAATAAACCTTTTTCATGGTGATTAAAATATAATGGGGTCCTTCTACCAATTCTATTGTGGAAAAACTTTTTTTAAAAATTATTTTATAATTTTTAAAAATCCAATTTAAAGGGAGCTTTGGGGGTGATTTTATATAGTCAGACGGGTCGCAAAGTGAAATCCTTTGATGGCATTAAGTATATAATGAGGTACTTAGTACTAATTTTAGTTGTGGAACAACTTTTTTAAAGTACTTTATTAATATTTTCAAAATTTTGCCTATATAACAAATTAATGTAACTTTAGGGGGTGATTTTTTATAGTCAGACGGGTCGCAAGTGAAATTCCTTTTGTATGATGATTAAGCATATAATAAGCTACCTTGTTACCAATTTTAGTTGTGGAACAACTTTTTTAAGGTACTTTATTAATATTTTTCAAATATTGCCTTTATAAGAAATTACTGTAACTTTAGGGGATGATTTTATATAGTCAGACTGGTCGCAAGTGATATTCCTTTTGCATGGTGATTAAGTATATAATGAGGTACCTTCATACCAATTTTTGTTGTGGAACAACTTTTTTAAGGGTACTTTATAATATTTCAAAATATTGCCTATTTAAAATTACTGTAACTTTAGGGGTGATTTTCTATAGTCAGACGGTCGCAAGTGAAATTCCTTTTGTATGGTGATTAAGGATTAATAGTTACCTTGTACCAATTTTGTATGTAGTTCAACTTTTTTAAAGGGTACTTTATTAATATTTTCAAAATTTTCCCTATATAAAAATTACTGTAACTTTAGGGGTGATTTTCTATAGTCAGACGGGTCGCAAGTGAAATTCCTTTTGTAAGATGATTAAGCATATAATAAACTACCTTGCTACCAATTTTAGTTGTGGAACAACTTTTTAAGGAGTACTTTATTAATATTTTCAAAATATTGCTATATAAGAAATTACTGTAACTTTAGGGAGTGATTTCTATATGTCAGACGGTCGCAAGTGAAATTCCTTTTGCATGGTAATTAAGTATGCAATTAGGACCTTCGTACCAATTTTTGTTGTGGAACAACTTTTTAAGGATACTTTATTATTTTTTAAATTTTGCCTATATAAGAAATGACTGCAACCTTAGGGGGTAATTTTCTATAGTCAGACGGGTCGCAAGTGAAATTCTTTTGCATGGTGATTAAGTATATAATGACGTACCTTCATACCAATTTTATTGTGGAACAACTTTTTAAGGGTATTTTATAATTATTTAAAAAAATCTAATTTAAGTATAGCTGCAACTTTAGGGGTGATTTTATATAGTCAGACGGGTCGCAAGTGAAATCCCTTTGGCATGATGAATAAGCATATAATAGATCCTTAGTACTAATTTTAGTTGTGGAACAACTTTTTTAAAGGGTACTTTATTAATATTTTAAAATTTTCCCCTATATAACAAATTAATGTAACTTTAGGGGTGATTTTTTATAGTCGAGACGGGTCGCAAGTGAAATTCCTTTTGCTATGATGATTAAGCATATAATAAGCTACCTTGTACCAATTTGTTGTGGAACAACTTTTTTAAGGATACTTTATTAATATTTTCTATAATATTGCCTTTATAAGAAATTACTGTAACTTTAGGGGATGATTTTATATAGTCAGACTGGTCGCAAGTGATATTCCTTTTGCATGGTGATTAAGTATATAATGAGGTACCTTTGTACCAATTTTTGTTGGGGAACAACTTTTTAGGTTACTTTATAATTAATTTAATAACATTTCTAATATAAGTACGGCTGCAACTTTAGGGCTGATTTTATATAGTCAGACGGGTCGCAAATGAAATTCCTTTTGTGGTGACCAAGTATGCAATAAGTACCTTAATACCAATTTTAGGTGTGGAACAACTTTTTAAGGGTAATCTGCAAGGAGGTACCTTTGTGTCATTTTGTTGTTGAACAACGTACGATAATTACATAATAATTATTAGTTGAGTAAAAGTTTCTTAAGAAAAATAAGTTTTTCAGAAATATTATATAACTAATATATAAATGATACTAAGAAATAAAGCGAAATCATAATAATAAGCTGTCAAATTTAGCTGCTAACTTCACATTTTGGCTGCGTTAAAGGGCTGCTAACTTCACTTTTTGGCTGCGTAAAATGGCTGCTAATTTCACTCGGTCATAATTTTTTGGTATATATTTTAGTTATATCTTAAATTGCTTTAGATAGTCAGTAGACAGCTTCAACAATTTAGAGGGATATCGGTTTTTACTTACTATTAAATGGAATTTTTTTAGTGGTATAATGTGATAGTCTATAAAGAAGTGGAAGTTTATAAAAGTGAGGTCATGATTAAACAATGTCTTCTGATTTTCTGTGTCATCAAACAATGTAAAAGCAAAAATATACAGTTGTATATCGATCATTGGTAAAAGTCAAATTTTTATCCAGTTTTTGATGTATTTAAGGCTTTTTTTACCTCTTGAACATCTTGATTGGATGAACCATGTTGACAGAAAAAGTCTGTTTTTTTTCCTTTTTTTAACTTGGGACAGTCCACAAAGGTTTAAAGCCTAAGAATTGATGTCAGTTAATAAAAAAAAGTTGTAATAAAAATCCTTAAGCAATTACCAACTCTTCTGGAAATTTTGCAATTTTTACTTTAAAGAGGATTTTAGTATATTTTGCACATTTGCTTTGGTACTGAATTTTTGGTTGACTAGTTTTAAAACACTTCAGCCAGCTTAATATTTACGGTTTGTGTTTACTTTAAAGTGGCACTGTATAAAGACTGGGGTTGGATTTAGATTTTTTGAATCATTAACAAGCCCCCAAAAATTATACCTTTAAAGTATTTTATTTTGTAGAAAAAAATGCTTGCAATTTTGGTATCCCAAATTAATATCTTTTATTTTATATATATATTTTTTTTAGTATGATCATCTGGAGTTTCCTGGGGTAGTACCAAGAACATTTTTGGGACCGCTTTTCATTTCTATTTTGGCTTATCCTTTTATATTTATACTTCAGTGCTTGGACTTCAATAAATTCTGGGCCCAATATATAGGTAATTACTAAATATTAAAAATCATAACTCATGGAATTAGACAGTGTTAAATTGGACTCACCTTACCACGTTTTGCATTTCATTAATCTTTAAAAATTTCAACAAGCTCAACAAATGTACTCATTGATTAAAAGGTTTTGTTCTTATTCAGTGTTGATCTAAGGTCTTTGAAGATGCTACTTGCAATTGATCATGAACCGCAGAAAGTAATTCCAATTTGACAGTGCTATCCCAGGTATGGTATAGTATTTTCAAAATATAAGAAATTGACTCGACTGCTTCTGAATGCAGTAAAAACCCTCGAAATTTGTATTTATGGTACTATTAGGGTAGGTTGATCTAATTATCGCACCCGTCCGTACAGGGTCGTATTTCTACCTGACCGAAATAATATATATATTGTGGACCTGAACTATTCTCACCTGCCTGCCTGTTGGCATGGCCATAAAGGACCAATTTTGAGGAATTTTATTGCAATCAGAGTTAATCGATATGTCTAGTCATTTTCTTATATCTTGAAAAATACTATACGTTTCACAAAAATTCGTTGATTTCTCGTTTTACCTGCTACTGTTAGTCGGAAAACTCTATATACTTAAGGTACCCGCATGTAGGTCCGGACTTAAAATTTTCTTTATTTATTATTGTACCTACTTTTTGGTATATGTAGGTTATAGGCAAATTGCAGGTGTTGAATATAAAGCAGAGTCTTTTTGTCTTAGTTTATTAGTCATTTGAAGTTTGTCAAGGTATTTTCATTTGTTATTGAGCATCCAAAATAGCTAACCTAAACTATTAATATTAGTAGGTATTCGGACCTGTACCCTCTCAAAAGGTGCGGTGCTTACACCAAAGATATTGGTCAGGCAATCTATTTACGGTTTGGGTTTCCAACTGAGGGTTGTAATTTAAATTTTATTGCAATCAAGAAATCAACGAATTATTGTGAAACGTACCATACTACGATTTTTTTAGTTGACCAAAACGTCAAAAGTTTAATTTTGTGTTAAATGTAAAAAAAAGTAATAATAAATTATTTATTATTTTAGTGAGAATCATTTTAGCATTGTGTGTAAATTTAAGTTTTAAAAAACTAAGCAATACTTTAGAAAAGCAATTTGGAGCAAGATGGGTACAGTGGTTTGTTGCAGTAACTGTAACTCAAAGTCATTTTATGTTTTACATGAGCCGTCCATTGCCAAATATTATGGCATTACCTTTAGGTAAATATATATTTTTTTAATAATAATTAAATTGACTGAGCTGACAAATTTGTAATGGGTTCTTTCACTTTAGTTAAAGTTAATATTTTAATTACTACAATTATATTGTAAATCTCTAATTTCAAATCAATTCAGTAAATTAAAAACAAGTTATTTAAAAAAAAAATGCTCGAACCCGTTGATTAGTATTTGTATTCTCGCCTTTTTTGTGAAAGAAATATTTATACAGTATGTCCCTAATTTCGAACCGGACGTTATCGATGATTTTTTAAAATCGGAACCCAAGTTTTTTTCAAGAGTATTTTTAAAGCGCGTATCAAGTTATATGTAATACCTAATTTTAAATTTTTCTTCCGTGTCATTTGCGAGATATTTAATAACAAAACTTTACTTAAAAAATAAACCAATTTTATTCACATTTGATAACACAGCACCACACACAAAAAAAGTTGGTTATACTTTTCATGAGACATATGTATTCCATAATAATTTTGCCTCCCGATCACAAATGCAAAGTCAGAATTCCGCCATAACGTCACCATTTTTTTCTAACCTGAAAAAACCTCTAAAAATAGTGAAAATTAACTTGGAAAATCTTGATTATTTTCATATCCAACTTTACATTTTTATGTATAAGCACCTGCTGAATCCAAATCTACGACCAGGATTAAGGTAGCATGTGTAGATTTTCTTCCAACCTCAAAAAGAAGAGTCGCTGAGTACTAATCTGAAGCCAGTTTCTGAAAATTCAAGATGGCGGATGTGTTTTTTAAGATGGCGAGTAGATTTTTCGAAAAACGACGGGTTTAACCAAATTTCCTATGTGGTGGTTTGTGAGGTTGCTGATTTTGAAACTGAAGTCATATTTGAAACATTTATGATGTCAGATCCAATATAATGTATAAAATAAGCAAAAACAACAAACTAAGGACAAATTTCATATATGCAAATTTATGTATAAACTTTGAAAAACAATGAATGATCCAATAATAAATATTAAAAGAACTGAAAATTGATTCTGGTCTTATAATTTTACTACTATATTTATGTTTACCTTTTAAAAGTATTGAATTTCAGATACTGTCTTGAAATTGTAAACTCACATAAGTATATTAAATTTGTCTTTAATCTGTTGCTTTTGCTTATTTTATCTACCATATTGGATAAGCCATCATGAATGTTTCAAATTTGACCTTAGATTCAAAATCAGAAACCTTCAAAACCTTCCCATACGAAATTTTGCTTAAATCTGTGGATTTTCAAAAAACTTATTCGCAATCTTGAAAAACACATTCGCCATTTTGGATCAGAATCAGATCAGATCTTGAATTTTCAGAATCTGACTTAAGATTAGTAATCAGCTACCCAAAAATCCCATCTAAAGAAAATTTGGACAAAAGATTTAAATATCGTGATATCTAGTCCGTTTTTTGAGGTTAGAAAAAAACTACACATGCCATCTTAATTTTGGTCATGTATTTGAACTCAGCAGGTCCAGTTACATAAAAATGTAAAGTTGGCTGTAAAAAATTCAGTTTTTCCTAGTTATATTATTATGTCATTATTTTTCACTATTTTTCAGCAGTTTTTTTCAGGTTAGAAAAAAATGGTAATGTGATGGTGGAATTCTGACCGGAGATTCGTGATCAGGACGCAAAATTACTACGATTATATATGTATGTCTCATGAAAAGTATACCAAACTTTTTTTTGTGTAACTGTGTAATGTTTCTTTAACATACTGAAAATTTGGTGGTCAAATTATGTCAGGTACTTATGTTCTGGTCGGTCATGGTTAGTTCTGGGTAGCAAAACAGCTTTTTAATTTCCCCAATTAATAATAAATATAAGTATCATAATGTCTTACTGGTCTTTAGTATTCCTAAATAAATTTCCGGGTCCGGTGTCGTTTAGCTCCATTCGATTTGAAAAAAATTAATATTACAGGTAAAAAGAACACATTTTGTTTAGTAGATTTCAAAAAGAAAAAATCCGAAAAAATGCATTTTTGCAGAGAAAAATGAAATTAAAAGTCGAAAAAACACCATGTTTTTAGGTTAAGTAAAAGGCCAGGATTTACGACGTTGTCGGATCAAAAAAAATGTTCGACGGCTCATTTATGATAAAGAAATTTTACAATTTAATGAGGAAAACCTAACGACAACTAACCAAAAACTAACCAGAACTAGGTAATAGTTTGAAAGTTGTTGTGTTTTAGTTCTAATTAGTTGTTTCTATAAAAAAAACTTTATTTCTGGTAAATGGAAAAAAAACAACCTTCGATAATAACAAATTATTAGAAAACATCTGGCAACATTGCTTTTTTAAGGAGGAAATCCTAAACAAAACGACACCGTTTCATCTCTTTTTGTAGGTATTCTTTCTCACTTTTTTCATGTTGGTCGGCCATATTACTTTATTATATTTTATATGGGAAATAAAGAAATTATTTTATTTTGTGTTAATGTGAGTAAAAAATTAATTTTTTCAGACCCTATGTGTTTTATTATGGTGTAACAAATAAGTGACAAAAAAAATTATATCAAAATATTGCTGTTTCAAAATGGAGCTAAAGTTCACCGAAACCTAAATTTCCATAACCCTAAATGTGCAGTGTGGTTTTCTTTCTTTTTGGTGAATTCACTTGGATTTAATGGTCGAGACTTTGGTTACCTAATCTAATAGTGTAGTGCGGGGGTTTTTAGTGCTGTTATTCTTTACTTTAGAGCCGAATTTCCCGAAATTCACCGTTTTTGTTTTCTTTTTTTTGCAGTTTTTATTTAATATACAAAGCATGCTTGGAATTTATTTAAAAGTGTAAAAATATATAGTCTGTTTCATGTAGTGAAAGCATCGTTTTTCTCAAATATTTTCAATTCTATAGTACGTATCACATATCGAATTCAGTAAATTAGCGGTGGACTAGAAATGGCGGATATAAGTGTGTGCGGTTATTGCGACCGCGAAATTAAGGGAAATCAAGCATCTATTGAATGTTGTATGTGTTGTTCGTGGACACATAAGGGCTGTACTGGACTCTCGAAAGCAGAGTACGACAAAGTTGTGGCCTTGCATAAAAAAACCAAATCTCATAATTGGGAATGCAAATTCTGCAAAAGGAACGAGAACAAACGTTTGTCTTTTGGAAAAAGTGGTGGTTCTGGCCCGGACCGATCTGGCAGTCTGTTATTTGCTTCCCAAAACGTATACGACAAATCAGATGGTGGCGCGTCCGTTGCAGTGGTGGACGACGACGTAAGTGAAGTAGCGATTAGAGACCAGATTTCAAATTTACTTAAGAAATCAAGTACCACAAACAGGGATGTTTTGATTGTTGTCTCTGGCATTATTGAACTGCTATTAATGCAGAAAAATGGACTAGAAGCTACTCTTAAAGATATTAGGGACAGCGTAAGTGAAAAGAACAAAAGAATCGATTACCTTGAAGCCAAAGTTAATGAGCTTCAAAATGATATCTCTCAGCTTAAGGCAAATAATGTTAGTCCAGCTGGCCCGGATAGCAATGGTCATACTGTTTCTGGTGGACAGAGCGATTTGTATACAGAGGTTCAGGAGTGTTCGGGCGAAGAATATTATGGTTTTTAATGCTATGGAAAGCTCTTCTAATAATACCGGTGAGAGAGTGGATCATGATAAGGCCATTGTTCTTGACCTGCTGGAAAAACTAGAGGTGCAGTCTACAAACGAGTTTAAGGTGCTGAGAGTCGGTCGGCAAAGTTCTAAACCGAGACCTATTATAGTTATTTTTCCTGACACCACAATGGCGGTAAATTGCCTTAAGCAAAAGCGTAAACTTGAAGCTGGCAATATTAGAATTAAGCCTGATCTTACAGTGATCCAGAGGGCACACCTTAGGGCGATGTATGAGGAGCTGGATCGTAGGAGAAGGGATGGTGAAGATAATATTACCATTCGTTATGTTAAGGGTTCAACTCGTATTGTCAAGTCCACGACACCTCCAAAAAACGACAACAACCATTAGTTTGCTACTTTCAGAATGCTGGAGGAATGCGAACCAAACTCGGAGATTTTAGATTGACGACTGCTGTTTGCCCTTATGATGTCATTGTGATTGTCGAAACTTGGCTTTCTGATGACTTTATGTCTAGCGAAATGAACCTTAAAAACTTTGTTGTTTACCGCTGTGATCGCAACAGGAATAATAGTACCAAACGGAGAGGTGGGGGAGTTTTAGTGGCAGTTAGAAGAACTCTTAAATCCAGACAAGTGACCAGTGACAGGGACAGCGTCGAGGAGATATATGTATCGGTCAAAAATGGTGTTCGTAATATTGTGTTCGGTGCTGTGTACATTCCACCTAGATCTAGTCAGGAAGTTTATGATGGTTTTTGTTCAACTTTGAACAAATTAAAATTAGATCTCCCAGACAGTGCGTTTATGATCTATGGTGATTTCAATTTGCCTGAGGCAAGATGGATTAACGAGGATTTTTGTGCACATCCAGTGGCTCATCATACATCTTTTGCACATAATATAGGTAATACTGTTGCTTACTTAAATTTGCATCAACTTATAAATATCCCTAATAACAATGGTGTGTTTCTTGATCTGTGTTTCTCTGACATCTATGACTGTTCCTTTACTGCGGCGGATGATTTATTGCTCCCTAACAGCAACCATCACATCGCCTATTCCTGTATGATCTCGGGCTTGGCGGAAGGTGCCTCAATGAAGTTTGACTTGGAATATTATGACTTTAAGAGCGCGGACATGTGTTCATTAAATGAATATTTATCGAATGTTGACTGGACTGCTTATTTAGACCCGTTTGATGTTAATTTAGCTGTAGATCAATTTTATATGGTACTGTACCATGCTATCTCTATTTTTGTGCCCCTGAAGCGTTTTAGAAGCTCAAATTTTCCCGCGTGGTTTAATGGTGGGCTTAAACAGTTAGTGATTAAGAAAAAGATAGCTCATAAACGCTTCAAGGAAACGGGTCTTTTTTCAGATTACGAAATTTTCTCAAGGTTAAGGGATAATTGTAAAATATTAACGAGAACCTGCTATAACAATTATATTCGGTCTGTTGAGCATAACCTACAAAATGACCCGAGGGGTTTCTGGCGCTTTTTGAGCAATGTCAAGAGGGTAAATGGATATCCCACCTCAATGTATTTTAATGACAGGCAGGCTGACGACTGTGGTGCATCGGTTAATCTATTTGCCGACTACTTTTCAACTGTCTATTCAACATCAAACTTAGATATACCAGATTATTATAAAAATTTAAATGAATGTATAAATATTGATTTCTTAGAACTGGGTCTGGTTGATGTATTTGATTCCGTTATGCGCTGCAGATCGGGCTGTGCCTGTGGTCCTGATGGCATACCTACCATTCTGCTGAAAGCTTGTGTGTGCTCTCTAAGTCAACCTTTGCATTTTATTTTTAACTTATCCTTGAGAACTGGAATCTTTCCTGATTTTTGGAAACAATCTTTTATTACACCAATTCATAAATCCGGCGACAGAGGTAACGTGGCTAATTATAGAGGCATATGCATTCAATCGGCTGTCCCTAAATTGTTTGACTGTCTTGTGACATCGGTGCTGTCATGGGAATGTAAGCGTATCGTCGTTCACCAGCAGCATGGTTTTTGTGATGGTAGGTCAACGATCACGAATCTGTTGACTTATCAGGATTATCTGTTGAATGCCTTTGAGAATAAATTCCAGGTCGACAGTATTTATACGGATTTTTCGAAGGCGTTTGATAGGGTAAATCATACGCTGCTGGTGGCCAAGCTTGCATCGTGGGGTTTTGGGCCAAACATTCTTAAGTGGATACTTAGCTTCCTCACAGGAAGGACGCAAAGGGTAAGGATTAATAATTATGTATCCAAAGATATTGTTGTTTCTTCTGGGGTTCCGCAGGGCTCGCACTGCGGTCCTCTATTTTTCCTTCTTTTTATTAATGATATTATGGGCTTTATTCATCACTCAGAAACACTTATGTATGCTGATGATCTAAAATTGTTTAAATCAGTGAAGACGGTTAATGATTGTATTTTGCTTCAGAATGACATCGATGGCCTGTTGCTTTGGTCAAAATTGAATGGTCTTAGTCTAAATATAGATAAATGCCATAGTATATCTTTTTATAGGACTAATCGATATTCACATTTTGACTATAATATTAATAATAATGTTCTAGCAAGAGTTGATGAAGTTAAGGACCTGGGTGTACTGATAGACAGATCTCTAACATTTGTTAGTCATATATACTCGATTACGCAGAAGGGCTATAAGAATCTTGGTTTAATATCCAGAAACAGTAAAGATTTTACGTGCGAGACATTTAAATTGCTTTTTTGTGCTTATGTGAGATCTGGTCTGGAGTATGCTAGTGTGGTCTGGTCACCATTTTACCAGGTACACATAGATGGTGTTGAGGGTGTACAGAACAGGTTTCTGCGTTCTTGTGCCTATAAAATGAATATTCATTTTTAGGTTACCACATTGATTATGATTACATTCGCAGTACTTTAAGTATTACTTCTTTACAGTCAAGACGCTTCTATTTGGATATGTGCTTTCTGTTTTCCCTTTTAGTAGGTGACATAGATTGCGAATATCTCCTATCAAAATTAAATTTTAATACACGTCATCGAACACGTAGCAGGGAACTTTTCTGTATACCTTTTCATGCTACCAACTATGGCATGTATTGTCCTTTAACGAGACTACAACGTAACTTTAATATAAACGATTTTAGTATCCATATTTCAAAATCTAGATTTAAAACTGAAGTAAAGCACGTATTAAGATAATGGATAATTAATGTCGTGTTTTTGTGTCTATAATACTCAATTGACCGTTATACATTTATGGTGAAAATTCTCATGAGTTTTGTTGGGTTGTAATTTAAAATGTATTTTTGTATTATATTAGCATTATTTATGTACTAAATTTAGTTTAGGTGTTAAGATATTTTTGTAAATTTCTGTATTTATAAATGGAGTTTTTCCGTAAATAAATAAATAAATAAATAAATAAAATAAATAATTGTTGTTGCATTTTTATGAACGGCTCAGTTTTCTTATCGAATTTTCGGCCCGTTCTTTAACGACCGGTCGAATTTACGTACCTTTTTTTGGGTCATATTTTTATGGATTCTTATCATCGGCCGAGTTTTCATTTACCCGGTGTCGCGGCGTCAGATCATATAATGTCGTGGTCATTCAACAACAGGGTGGAAGGAGGTGTCGCTGGCGCCACATAGCCAAGTTCTGAGAACGCGCCTTATCATCTATAGTGGCCGTACAATCAAACGGTATTTTGTGGGGTTAGAACAAACCTATACTCTTTAAAAGACGTCATACAAAACATTCTTTGTTTTTGAAATAACTCCCTTTTATATTTATCTTGGTGTAAACATGATTTAAATGAACACAATCTTTTTTTAGTACTGTTGGCTCTAGACGGGTGGCTGCAAAATGACAACAAAGGTTTTATTTTATTTTCTGGTGCCGCCATAATTATTTTTAGAGCCGAATTAGCATTATTTTTGGGTATTCTATTGCTATATGATTTGCTTTACCAACGAATAACGATTAAACGGTAGGTTAGTACCAAATAATTTTCTTAATGACTTGCAGTTGTATTGGCACTTACTTTTATTTTTTACTACTCGGTTAGCAAGATAATATCATTCTTCTACAAGTTTTATAGATTAATAAATAGGTGTTAAAAAATATTTTCATACTCAAACAGGCTAGGAAAACATCGATATTTTCATAAGAGGAACGTGAGCCGCGAATTTTTTTGAGTGATAAAAGATTTAACCTGGCAGACCATCTATAAGTATGTATAAGTAACCACCAAAGTATATATTAAAATAGTGAATAGATAGAGGAAAAAATTACATTTGAAAATTTAAGTTAAAAGTTCTGAAATTATAGCTTTATCTTCAGGTGGTCTTTGTTCAAGCTGGTTGGCTTAATGGTGATTATTTCGAAAAGTTCAAATAAATTTTCGTTCCAAGCAATTTTTTTGCTACTATTAAAAATTAAAAATAAAAGTGAGTTGCCGAATATAACTGTTAATCTCCTGTATACAAATATTTATTCATTGTTTTTAGATTATTGCAAATTGCCGTACCTGGAGGTGTCGCATTTTTATTATTATCGGTTGTAATCGACTCAATTTTCTGGAATAGGCCGTTATGGCCTGAGGGAGAAGTGTTATGGTATAACACAATATTAAACAAAAGTTCCAACTGGGGAGTATCCTTTTGTTATTATTAAAATTAAAAAAAAAACACAGTTCAGTTACTGGTCAGTAGTAAATTATTGAAAGACAATTTAATAATTTACTTTTGGTTCGTAAAATTAAATTTATAATTTTATTGTTACTATTGAATGGAGCCTGTCAAAATCTGTTAATGCTTTAAACGCAAAAAGAAAAAGAGGTTGTAACTTGTTTTAATTATATCCATAATATGTAAATACTTATGACAGAACTGTCCATCTTTATGACTTTGAGTCAATAGGACATTTTATTTAAATTATTAATTTATTGCTTGCACTAAATATAATCTTAGAGTGTCATGACACTGTTATTGTTTTTTTTCTGGGCAAGTAAAAAATATTATGATTTAAATTGGGGTTCAATTTAAGTCTTAAAAGTTTTTATTTTTAAATTTTATGTTTAATGTTTTAAGGTGATAACTGGCATTTATTTAAAGTACCATACGGCTTTTAAATTAATTGTCGTTAAGGTACCCACACATTTCGGAAATACTTAGAGGTAAAACTGCGCAGGCCTGGCTTTAGGGAGTTTCGGAGTGTGTGTAAGAATGCCGCAGTTTTATTGGATTGCACAGGTCGCCAAATTTAAAATTGAAAAACCGTTTAATAATTTTGTGCAGGCCAAAACTGTACTGGCCAACCGGAGTGTGTGTGTTGATTTCTAACAGTTTTGACGCCAGACCTTGGGTGCCCGCTTATTTGTCAATTATTGCAGCATTGTGACAAATAGTTCTTGCGAATTTTTAGGGAAGTTTCTTGCTATTTATGAATCTGAACCGTGCATTGGGCAGGTGAAAAAGTAAATATTATCATATTAGAATAAAAAAAGAAGCAAAACATGCATTTTTTTGGGCCATTCTTTAGACCATATCTATTTATTGACACGCTTTTTTACTCCTGTTTTACAATACTTTATTGCTTCAAAAGGCTCAAGAATAGCAAGACAATCGTCTGATGACGTCATGTTTACCACTACAAGTGCTGCGATAAACGGAACTGAACGGGACGATTTCTGGTGAGTCCCTAGTATTTAGAAAATCTCCCAGGCCTGTGTAGTTTTTCCTCTGAATATTTCGGAAATGTGTGTGGGAACCTTTGGAGGCAGTCAGTGTTTCTACCTGTACCTAACTCTGTTTTCGCCCAAATATCTAACAAATAAATAACTATCATTCCTTTGGATTCCTTAAAAGTAACTATTAGAGATAATGTCAAAAACTTGGGCTCGTGTGTTTGCCAAGATTTGCTTCTTAACATTCAATACAGTCTGCTGGTATATCAGCTTTTTACTAGTTTTTTGACGATTGAGCATTTCAATAAATCATAAAATAGGTTTTAAATATGGGTAAACCAATTAATTGGCAATACTATTCACCAAGAAAATGAACAATAAATGCTGATTATAATTTTAGTAATCTAAAAGTATGACATTTCTGTCGTTCATATGTTTATTAGAAATGTATAATATTAAGTAGTTGAAAATTCCCTAACTGTGTTTAGACATCGCCATTTTTATGGTACTTTTATTCGGCCTTGCCAAGAGGACTTGCAGCATCAACATTTTTAGTTCCAATAGGCTGCTATTTGGACCAAAGAGTAACAAAACTGGTAGTTCCAGCTCTTTTGTTTGTATTTTTATATTCATTTCTTCCGCACAAGGAATTAAGGTTTATTATCTATGTATTCCCCTTTTTAAATGTTGCCGCAGCATCAGCGTGTCATCGAATGTAAGTACATCTTAATTCAATTAGTATAGTTTGTAAAAGCCACATATTGTAAGTGGACATTTTTACTATGTTGGTTAATTATTTTAATAAATAATGTCGCCCTATGGTTTTCTTTTAAACGTCCATTTTTGCATTAGCACCTCCATTTTTTATACTGTATTGATATTTTATTTTCCGAACGCAATTTTCTAACAAGTAGTTCGTTTAAAAAAGATCGAAAAAACTAAGTCGTCACTTGTATTAAAATATTATTCACCTTGTCCACCATGGTGGATTTTCTTTTGCGTTAAATTCCCTTTCGCGTTTTTCCATACAAAAAGTGTTTAATACAGGAAAATATTATTTGGTTTAGTTTTCGGATGGTTTCTTCGGCAGCTGGCTTAAAATTATTTTTAACTTATATCTCATGTCATTTCTCTGAACAGCTCAACGTTAAATTCGAACGGTAAAATGTGTAAAAAATATTAGATGGCCAAAGAACTTCCTAATAACTGTCATCTTCATTAATATATAATTGTTATCCGATGAATCGAAAACTTCACTCTCCAATTTTTCTTACTGTATGAATTTTTTAGAAAACTATTTATTACCGAAATAGGACATATTATTTTCTGTCTAAAGTTGTATAAGATGTTAGTTAGACCAACATTTTTAAAGCTATTCGTTATTTATCAATCTCTAAAGACGGAATTGTCCCTACCTCCAAAGACAATATGGATTCCGTCACAGTAGATCCACAGCTGATCTTCTTTCCTTTGTCTCACACAACTGGATCAAGTCCCTTGAGTTTCTTGGTGAATCCCAAATCGTTGCTCTTGACATATCCAAGGCTTTCGATCAGGTCTGGCATGATGGACTTCTTAACAAACTTCCTTCTTACGGTCTTCCACCTAAGTTTTGCTCTTGGCTTTCCAGTTTCTAATCGACGTATATCAGTTAGTGTAGATGGTCATTCCTCCAGCTTCTACCAAATTAATGCTGCGGTGCCCCAGGGCTGAGTGCTGGCACCCACGCTGTTTCTTCTACACATTAACAATCTTCTCTCTTCCACAATCAATCCCATTCATAGTTTTGCTGACGGTAGTATCCTCCACTCTAGTATTCAATTTCTTAAGCCACCATGTAATTCTGATTTGGAAAACAAGCGCAGGTCAAGGCAGGTATCACTTTCACAAGACCTCAAACTTATCTTGAATTGGGGCGCCAAAAATCTTGTTCAGTTTAATGCCTCGAAAACACAGTCATGTTCGCTGTCGCGAAAAAAGTCTGCTAATGATCATCCCTTACATATGAGCGGCCAAGTTCTGCAGAAAAAAGGTCGTTTAATCTTGTCGGCGTTACTTTTGAGAATAACCTCAACTGGCACAAACACATTACATCCATAGCCTCGGCAGCTTCAAAAAAGCTTGGATTCCTCTTCCGAGCCCGAAAATATTTCTCTTCTTCCAATCTATAAACTCTGTATGTACCCAAATCAGACCCTCTTTAGAATATTGTTCTCATGTCTCTTTTCGACCTACCTACAATTTATTGAGTCTGACTTTGTTTTAAATTATTATAAGCAGCATTACATTTAAGATCCAATACAATTGTACCAGGTGTCCAAATAAGAAAGGACGCCGGCTGTATCTCAGAAAATGTTTACCTAACAGCGTTGGGGAAAAATATTTTTAGTAAAAGTGGTCAAGAGAAATAGCTGGAAATTATTTTCAAGTTTCTGAAATGGCCGCTAGGGGGCTTAACTGTAATCTTGAATCTATAAAAGTGATGTTTCTGTGAATTTTGCTATATTAACCTAACAAAAAGTACCTGATTTTTAAAGTCGAGGATAATTTGAACCTTTTTTGTTTGGCAATTTTTGCTGTATCTCTAAAAATAAAGTGGGGGGTGTATTTAAAGATTTCCGTATATATTTCTTCCCCAACGCTGTGCGATAAACATTTTCTGAGATACAGCCGGCATCCTTTCCGATTTGGACACCCGGTACATCGACTTGCAGTGTTGATGACAGTAAAAAGTTCAAAATTACCTTAAAGTTTTAACAATTTTATTAACGTCTTATTTAGTGGTTTTCTTATAATACTATATGTTTTTGACTATTAAATTAACAGTTTAGCAATAATATCGGTTTGTTTTAGATGGGAAAATAGAAACAAATCCCCTATTTATCATCTTCTTTCATTGGGTGTAGTAGGACATTTAGCTGTAAATGTGATGTTTACAGTGTTTTTGCTTAGCATATCTGGAACGAATTATCCAGGTGGAGCAGCCATATCTCATCTTCATCGATTAGCTAAAAATGAGACCAGTGTACATGTCCACATATCAAATTTGGCCGCTCAGACTGGGGTATCAAGATTTACACAGGTTAATTCATCTTGGATGTTAGTATGTTTTTTCTATTTATTAATTTTAAGGTTTTAACTTAAAAAAGAGTTTTTATATAACATTGATTAAATGTATTTAAGAAAGTTAAATATTTAAGTGTATAAAGGGTGTTTCAATAGGAACGCAATGTTTGAATTGCGCGCTTTGTTTGACAGTCATAATGTCACTTGATTAGGACGTGACAGATTGAAAGTTGAGAGATGGGAGTTAGTAAACATGGAGCATTATACGGTAGAACAACGCGTCCTGATTGTCAAAAATTATTATTAAAATGGTGAAAGTTTAATCGCTACCATTCGTAAAGGGCGTCCAATGTTCGGTCGAAATAATGTTCCTAATTCATCTACTGTAAAAAGAATAATCAAAAAATTCGAAAGTACTGGTTTGGTTAGTCATATGAAACATACGATACGAGCTTGTAGAGGTCGCTCAGAACAAAACATCACGGCAGTTCGCGAGAATGTGGCAGAAAGGCCAGAGGTGTAAATTCGTCATCGGACACAAGAATTGGACATTTCAACAGGCACTCTTCAGCGAATTCTCACTAAAGATTTACAACTGCATGCCTATAACATCCAACTGACTTAACAACTTCTGCCAGCAGACCATGAACAGCGAAAAGGATTCGCCAATTGGATCCTTAAGCAACCTGCTGATTTTGCAAACAAAATCATTTTCAGTGATTGGGGCTTAGAAAATCCATGAATGATTTATCAGAAAGCAATTCATCCACAACGTGACACTGTATGGTGTGCATTATGGTCTGGAGAAATAATAGGACCTTTTTTCTTCGAAAACAAAGAAGGTAATGCAGTAACGGTGAATGGCGAACGTTATCGTGCTATAACACAGTTTCTTGTGCCTCATTTGGAAGCTATTGATCTTGACAATATGTGATTTCAGCAGGACGGTGCCACATGTCATACCGCCCGTGAAATATTAACAATCTTGCACGAGTTTGCTCCTGGTCGTGTCATTTCCAAATTTGGTGACCAGAATTGGCCTCCACGCTCTTGCGATTTAACGCCTTTAGACTTCTTGCTGTGGGGTTATCTGAAGTCACAGGTTTATGCCAATAAGCCTGCAACCATCGAAGCATTGAAAGCCGAAATTAGACGATGTATTATTAAAATACCGCCACATGTATACAATAGCGTCATTGAAAATTTCGTCAAAGGGTACGCATATGCCAGCAAAGCTGTGGCAGCCATTTACAAGATGTGTTGTTTCATACATAATTCCCAAATGTATATTTTCTAAATCAATAAATATTTTGATACTTTCCTACAGAAAACCATCTTTTTTTGAACACTGAAATCTTGCGCTCTTATTGAAACACCCTTTAAATACAAATACCAAACTTACACAAAATTAAATTGTTCCTGTTGACC
Source organism: Listronotus oregonensis (assembly GCA_019359885.1). Lineage (NCBI taxonomy): Eukaryota > Metazoa > Arthropoda > Insecta > Coleoptera > Curculionidae > Listronotus > Listronotus oregonensis. The sequence goes on along the minus strand of JAHBCN010002418.1, from coordinate 20,813 downwards.
TATTAACTGAGTTTGAAAGTCAGCCACGTCAAAAAAGAAAAAAAATATAATAATAATAATAAACATCGCTCTACGAAAATCTGCCCTAATACTTTGTGTGCGTGGTCTTGTTTTTGGTCATAAAACAAATTCTTTGACATTTTATTTGTATTTTATGGTCTGCAGATGCAACGGTTAAGATATAAAAATCACCATCACTTTTTACTTCTAAGATAAATATAGTATTTTACACAATATTTTACGTTACAAGGTGCTTGTTTACAGTACGAGTGGTGAAATATAAACGAATACGGTAAAAACACCTAACGGATGTAAATCGTATGATATTTTATTTATTACTGTTTTTATTTTTTTTTTAATGGAAACATCCTAAATATTTGTTGGCAGTAAAATAAATTAACTTTCCCTGTACTAATTTGGTCCTTGTTTTTAAAAATGTTTGAAATCACAATGTTCTCATCATTAGTTCTGAAGTATATCCAATCGTTTTTGCCATTTTTTCCCTTTGTGTAGAAAATATGTTTCTTTTTATTTTTGTGCCAACTATAACATAATTTAATCTTTTTGTGGCTATACGAACACGTTTTTTTTATTCAAGTATGTTTATCCTTACTTTTTAACCATTCCAACCTAAGAAGTAATTTAATTTAAAACAAATAAATCTTATTTTTATTTTTTTATGCAATATATCCAAAAAATAATATACATATATGCTTTTGGTATTGGGTCTTTTTATTATTTAATTTAAATTGTCATCTAACATAATTGTTTTAAGCATAACTATCAGTCTTCATGTTGCCAAGTCCTACTTAGTTAAACTAACTAGTCACGAAACTATATTAAAACCTTGTTACATCGTATTAATAAAAAAATCACATACTTTCTTTATAGGTATGTTGGTAAAAACTTGGGTCCAGTTTTACTTAATACCTCTAAACTCTAACTATTAAATCTCAATATGGCTCTCAATTGAGTGATGACATAACTAAAAATTACATATACAAGTTAAAAAATATATGTAATAATAAATGTGTCTTTGTTTTGTGTTTAAAACTTTAGTTAATACAATAGTATATTTTATTTCTGTTTATTATTTTTTTCTTTACTTTTTTAGTTCTTTTATAAAATAGAATCTGATTACATAAATTTTACTAGTTTTTTCATAAAAATGATAGTAAAGAACTAAATAGTTGACACCCGTTTAAGAATTCATAAGTATTCAAAATATGTTTCTTTGTTTTAGATACGACAAAACGGAATATTTAAAAACAACCGACAAGGAAATATTTCAATATACGCACTTAATAGAAGAGGGTAAAAGTAAATTTGCTTCTAATTTAAAAGTTTTGGCTGCTACTCATGACATTATAGACGTTATTGAATCGTTTCATCAGCTTTCATTTAATTATTTAACAATTCCACCAGTTAAAATTAAGACTAAACCTGTTTTATTTATATTGAGAAGAAGGGAAGATTATAAAGACTATTTGGAAATGCAAGTTTCAGAATTTTCTGATGAAACTCAAATAAATAATAAAGCAAGTTCTGGTGAAAAGAATACTTTTTCCAAAGAAATAACTTATAAACCTACAGATGATACTGTTTTTGAAAATGATGAGCCTAAAGTAGATGTTAATCCTATTGACTCATCATTTATCGATAAATCCGATAAAATAAATGATTTAAATGCCGAAAATAGTGAAAATGTTGATACATCTATAACATCTGATGAAAGTAATATCTTAGATGACAGACAAGCATATAAATCAAAACAACCTATTAATAGTATTGATAAAAAACTAAAAAATAAGTTAGCATCAAAAGTCTCATATAATACCAAAAACAATGCAAATCTTGAAGAAATATTAGACGAACAAGAAGATGTAGAATATAAACATAAAACATCCAGTGACAGTAGTATTAAGAAATCGAAAACGAGAATAATTACAAAATTGCCCCATAATATTAAAAGTAATATTCACTCCAAAGAAAATTTGGATGATGACGATAAAAAGTATGAAAGCAAACAAGTGGTCGATAAAAAATATAAAGAGAAACCTATAAAAAAATCATCATATGCGACTAAGATTATTAGGGCTGAAGATTCTTTTGATAGTAATAACGACCTGATACAAGATGAACATTTAAGACATACTATTTCTAAAGATAAGAGCGTTTTTCAATCTGAAAAAATTTCGGATATACGGGATGATGACAAAGAATATGAATCAAAACTTGTAGTTGATAATATCGATAAAAAAATTAAAAAGAGAAATTTTCAAAGAACATTATATTCCTCTAAGATTAATACAGCTGATTCATTTGATCGCGATACATCGGAGGAGAAACTAAATGAAGACGGTTTACAAGAAAAACTTTTTAAGAGTTCTATTTCTGAGGATTCAAGTATATTATCTAAAAAAAAATTAACGGCTAATTCATTTAAGAAAATTAAATCTAAACCTATTGATGATAGGGAAGAAATACATCTTCCCGTAGTGTCGAAAGAAGAATATAATCAAAAAGAAACAACAGAAAAAAAGTCAAAACTTACTAACAACGATGATAAAGTAGATTTAAAACATCCCGAATTAATGGTAGAACATAAAATAAAAGAAAAGTTACTTAACAAAGAAGCTGATCAAGAAATATTAAAACCGAAATTTACTGATGTACCCATAGATGACTCCAAAAAGAAAACGAAAAAGATACGGACAAGCAAAAAAGGACTAGCATCCCAGGAAGAAAAAGGAAAGAGGATAGCGAAATAAATAGATTACATGTAAAGCAAAATATTAAAAGAATAATTCAGAAGTATAAGAGGAAAAAAATAAATGAAGAATTTGATGATGTTACTGATAAGACTATAGTCGATCCTGCAACGCCTGTGTACGAAGAAATTACAAAAATTGAGCAGCAAATAATCGATATAATAGAAAGCAATCCGAATATTATTAATAAGGAATATATTAAAAGTAGACTAAGTGAAACAATTAAACAAGAATTAATTAACGCATTTAATACTAATGCTCTTGGTTTTGTTGTAGAAAAAACAGATGATTTACCTTCCGAAACAAAGACTTTTGAAACTGATATGACTGATCAAACACCTAAGCAATTTTCTGATTATTTAGATACTTTAGATGCAGAAAACTTAGAAAGCCCAGAAACAGGTAGTGCTGTTGAAATCTATGAAGAGAGTGAACGCAAACCGATGACATTTCCACAGTACCCAAGGAAAAGCGTGCCCATTTACCTGAAAAAACCAAAACACAGTTTGTTAAAAAATTTAAAAGAGCAACGGAAAGGTTAGATAATATTATAAATATTATTGATGAAATTGTTGATACTATGGAAATAATTGATGATGAAATTGAAGAATCTAGTCCTGAAAATTAGGCTTATAGTAAACTTGATTGTTGGTTGTTAAATAATAAATCTTAAATAAATTTTTGTTTTTTTTATATTTTTGTTCTTTTAACCATACGTAATTTAAAAGTCTGTCAAAGAATTAAACTGGTTTAATTGCTAGTCTGGTGATCGTAGGTTTCGCCACAGGTGAGTAAGGAATTCAAAAATGCATCATCTTTATGTTGATATTGCCTGAAAAATCTTAGTAGAAACGTCAACACGTTAACGTCGCCGTTTTTGTTCTTTAGTCAGCAATCTAGGTACCCATAATGCGCAAAATTTTTGATAAGTTAACAATTAAAGGTTTCTTCGACGCTACCGACAGTAATTTGTAATGTCTGTGATTTGAACATAAAATGCCAGGCTGCCAATTGGAGTGACTGTGATATTAGGAACGTCTAAATATTTTATTACAAGACTCTTAGGATGGAATTGCAGCTAGAGCTATTTATTTGTTCTGAAAATAATAATCTGAGGCATATTTAAACCGTTATTGTATTTCAAATTTAAATTATGTCACAGGCCTTTTGACAATACCTTAAATGCTAACAAATACCTCAAATGAATTTTATGATCACTTATCTGGGTATTGCTTAGCCAATGATGGTAAATATTTGAAAATTAAATTAGGTAGTTGATTCAGTATAAGATATTTACTTTCTTGACAATTATTTTATTGGTTCTTTTCTGAAAGCAACGCCATTTTATTTAATTTTAAATAATCCTTTATTTGGAGATGAATAATTAATTATGTAACAAATAATTGATAAACCATTTTTCCGTTTGAGAAATATAAGGCAGTTCTGAAGTTTTTGATTAAAAATGCAGAGTTGCCATATTTTAGAACCTACACAAAATAAAGTTCTGATATTTGAAGGCTTTATTAATAGTGGACCGCTAAAATCACATGATGGGTATTTTTAGTAATTCAGGAAGCACAAATTCAAGTAAACAAGTCCAAATAAAGTATCATGTTTGGACTCAATTTATTACTTTTTGTGGTAACATTTACAAAAAATCAGATATTTTACTTTTTCAATATAATACATTTTTGTTACCGGCTAGGGAACTAAAATGTGCATAGATCATGCACATGCGCAAAGTTGTATTTATGTACAGGGTGTTCCATATGAACCATTATTTATACTTTTGGAAAAACTATAAGAGATACAAAAAAAGTTAATTGCAACTATTTTGAGAGATGTATTTTTTATTTACTGGTTTTGTGTATACAGGGTTGCTTAATTTGCCAGAGTTGCTACAAACATTTTTTAAATGGAATACTCATTGTATTGTTGAATATTTGGATTCTTTATACAATGGTAAACCTTTTGGCTGATTATATTTCTTTATTGAAAATTTGGAGATAAAACAGTTAAGAATCGGAATTTTTTAAACTTAATGACTTAGTAGAGCAAAATAATTATTAAATTTCTGTCCTAATATTTTAACGAAAAATTTAAACCGAATGGCAAACTAGAAATTGAAGAAATAAAACGCTAAACGTTTAGAAGACCAAAGATTATTATTTTGATACTGAAGTTTTAACAATTTATTCAAGCCTACCTAGATTTGTGTCGTTTTTAAAACGAATATATTCAGGCCAATTAGATTTTTTAAAAAATAGGTATTGCTTAATTTCGTAACAATCCCTTTAAATTTAATCGATTTATTGAAGAAGAGGTGTTTTTTTATGTAAAAGTGATCAGGCTATCTAAAAAAAATATTCCCATAAAAGATTCAGTGGCGTGCTATTTTTTTAATTGTTAAATTTAAATACCGTACCGTCGCCACTGGTAGAAATTAAAAAAAAGGTGTTCGCCAGAAAATGCCTCTTAATGCATAGTGCATGTGCATCATTAAAAAACACCCAGTATACCTAAAGAAATGTGTTTGTCTATAGAGCATAGATTAGGATATTGGTTAACTAAAAGATTTTCACCTATTTGAACTTGTTTTTTTTTTGGTTTTTTAAGACACGGGTATTTTTTCACAGAGCTGGAAGGCCGCATGTGTGCAACCTATCCCTAAAACTTTCGCTTTTAATTACAGACCTATATATCTCTTCTTTCAATTGTATGCAAGGTAATTAGTGGGGAAACGGTTTATCGGTGCGCTTCCTTTCTATAAGTAGTTGCAGACAAACCTTGCCGTCTGTTAAAGATGAACTGAATACATAGGTACAAATTAGGGTTTGGACCCTTGTAAAAAGACTTGCTATTTATGACACAAATAGAAGAGTAACTGTACATAATTTTTTATTTTACCAAGTATACACCTAAAAAATATACATAAAATATGGTGTGATACGCCATTGGGGCGTATCAGCAAATCAAGTTAAATATTTTCAAATATATACAAAATATCTTATTCGTACGACACCGTCGTTTTGGAAAATCTAAAGTAAAAGATTATTTAGATTTTGACAAATTTTTGATTAATTAAACTTAAGTATAAATTTTTTATTACACGTATTAAATTGATCAAAATGGTTTTTTTTAACAAAAACAAAAGAAATATGAATAATCGATAATACCTTTAATAAGCACAATAAGCACTGATAGGTTGAGAATTCAGAAATTTCAAATTTTGCAAATAAATTTGTCAAGTTCTTATAAATCTGAAACATAAACTTACAAGCTACAGACAATATCTGATGTTTACATTCTTATTAATAGGGGTCAATTTCACACCTTATGTGAAAGACAGATTCACAAATTTTGCCCTTAATTTTGGCGCAAATATACATTTGATTTTAGAAAAATAAATTATTGTTATTTCACTGAAAACTCAAATCTCCTTCTCGACTGCGCACTCCATAAGGCGTAAAGATACGACGACGTTACAGCACAAACAGAAAGTGTTATAATACCTTTTGAAAATCTTTGAAATTCCCTTTATTTATGGAGATATTTGAGAAAAACCGAAATTTTAATTCAAATAATTTTCTTGAATGCTCTTTACGAGTTTATAGAAAAAAATAGATATATACTAAAATATATTTTTTAGCATGAGGAAAGCCGCAAGTATAACCCTGTTTACTTCTGGTTAGACCTCATACAGGTATATAAGAACACTTAATTAAACTAAATATTAGCCAGATAGAATTGTATAATAGGTTTTCATTTAAAAGTTGTGAAGACGAAACCAGAATAGCAAACAAAACAGTGAATTAATGCTAGCGATTTTTTATAAGGTTTAATTGCCAACCTAAAACTGTATCCCCAAAAGCTAATTCTATAGATAAAAAGCTATTTACTCGCATCTAGCGATACCCCCGCTGACGAGCTTCTTGACAGTGTTGACACATGAAATATGCTTTATTATGCAGGGACTCGGCTAAAAAATTACATTTTAGTGTAATAATTTGGGATCTTTTTTAATACGTCCCCGCATTTTTACGTCTAAAATATAAAGGGGGAAAATAAAAAGCCGCTTTGCTAACCAGAACTAACCATGACCGACTAGAACTTGGGGCTTTTGAATTAGTCTAAATTATTTGTGGAAGTTATAAATAAAATTTTAACAACGCATTAGAAAAAACCCGGGGAATATATAATTACACTTAAAAAAAATTATAACTTCTACCATATCAAAAATTATAGACATTTTGTTAATAACTTCTTTGTAGGAATAATTTAGACAAATTCAAAAGCCCAAGTTCTAATTAGTCATGGTTAGTTCTGGTTAGCAAAGCGGTTTTTTATTTTCCCAATTATATATCAGACGTAAAAATGCGAAGACGTATTAGAAAAGACTCATGATTTGCTTTTTTTACATTAACGGCCGAGTGATGATCGCGTTGTTAAATTTAGCGATGGACTAAGCGATTGTTAAAAGTTACCAACGATTTAGAATGTTTAACAAAACGTCATTGTCAGTGTTATTCAATGCTTTTAGTAGGCAACCTGTCAAAATCTGACATTTTGTTAAACATTCCAAACCGTTGTTAACTTTTAACAATTGCTAAGTCCATTGCTAAATTTAACAACGCGATCATCACTTGGCCGTAAATGCATTATTTAGAAAAAGCCTACTTTTCACATTACGCGCTGAGTCCCTGCATAATTTGAATCAAGCATGTTTTATGTGTCAACACTGTCAAGAAGCTCGTCAGCGAGGGTGTCGCTAGACGCGAGTTAAAAAGCTCAACTCTACAAGAAGCGTGATCAAGTCACCCAAAAATATTTTCCAAAACTTTCCTTATTTGTCCAATCTTCTAACCCTGATCGAATCCATAGACTTCGAACGCTGTTAGAATAACACCGATACGTCACGGTTTTATACGGGTTTGCCATATGAGACCGTGACGTATCGGTGTCTTTCTTACAGCGTTCGATCTCTACTCCTTATGTTCTCCAATTTTTGGTGATATTAATTAAGTAATTTGACAAAATGTTTTAATGTGTTTTCTTAACTTGTTAAAATTTATATTTGCAAGGAAGGAAGTTCTATTTGCAGTATTCATTAAAGCAATATGGTTAATTAAAACGAATTAGGGTATTGCATAAAATATTAACAAACTGACTAAAACCAGAATACACATCTAATTAATTAACGGTAGCGTGAGAAAAAGTTCCATATTTCTTCCGCTTATCATTAAATACGGTTAACACAATTCATCAAGTTGTAAATTTATCCGCAGGAAATATGCTAATTATGACGTCTAGAATATTTTGGCAACTTGATTGACATAATTACTAGACATTTTACCGCCCCAGTAGGAATTTAGCGTAAATTTTAAGCAATATACATATTATTTTTTTAAACCTTAATTTTAATACCCTTTTTTATATTCTGCGTCTGCGTATATCCTTTAAAAATGTAAATACAGTTGTTTTTTTTATTAGGCTACTGTCTACTTATTAGTATAGTCGAGACGTGTGTTTTCTGCAAAAAATAGTTAAAAGGCTTCGAAAAATATGAGCGATAGCTTATTCGACGCGGAATGCCAATCTGAGAAAGGAGTTTTAAATTTTTTTTTGCAAATAAAAATTGCAATTGTTATAACAAAAAATAAAATAAAAAAAGCCACTTCGATTTTTGATAATAACTCAAAAATAAAAGATAGCGAAAATTTCGAGTAAAAAGGTCCTAACTCTCGGAGATCTATCTCCATTATTTATAAGTTTAATTTAACGCTGAAAATGGGCCTCTGCGCGACTTCTATATAATTTTTTAAGGGTATTAAAAAATAATGATTCAAAAATTTTAAAAAATTCTGGTGTATTCAGAACACTTTAAAAAATGTATTCCCGTTAAAAATTTAACTTAAAGTTAGTTTTTTTAACAAGTTATACAATTATCAAATACCAAAATTATTTTGAACTTTCGTCTACATTGTACATTAAAAAAATGCTTAAATAATTGTGGTATAAGTTTTTCACTTCCTGAAGCCCTTCTTATATACATACTTTACAAGATAAAGCCATAAAAGTTTAAGCATTTAAATCCATTGTTTATAATAATAATTTTATAACCAACATTATTACTCTGATTTTTCATTGTTTTTTTAAAGATATAAAGTTATTATAATTAAAGCATTTATATTTTTTAAACTTTTATGGCGTGATCTTGTTAGGTATGTATATAAGAAGGATTCCAGGACGCGAGAAATTTATACGACAATTATTTAAACATTTTTTTTAACGTACAATGAAGCCTTAAGTTCGAAACAATTTTGTTAATTAACAATTGTCTAACTTGTTAAAAAATTAACTTTAAGTAAAATTTTCAACGGGAATAAATTTTTAAAATTACACCATAATTTTTAAAATTTTTCAATTTATATTTAAAACCCAAAAAAAAAATTTTTTCCTAGAGCGTATCGTTTGGCAACAGCGATTTTTTTTCAGACGTAAAAAAGTATTTTTGGGACCCAATAGCCCCGCATGCGGATAGCGTGCGTAGTTAAGTAATACATTAGTAGTGGTGGTTGTCAAAATTTAGAGTGTGCTGTATGTATTTAAAATTTTAAAACAATGAAGGAATTATTTGTAAGAAAATTGTGTATGATGGATACAAATCTGTTTTAAAAAGACCAGAAAGCTATTCTCAACCGTGGTCGGGCGACCACCATGGCACAAGTGGTCCGCGGAGAAATTTTACTAGTCCGCGGACAATTTTCGATCCGCGAAAAAAATTACTTATTAAAAAAAAAAAAAATAAACTATATTTTGGTCCGTGGGCCAAAAAGGTTGAGAAACGCTGACCTCGAATACAAGGGTTGTTATCATTACTATTGTGCTAAAAAAGGCAGGACAATCTAGCAAAAAAAAAATCTGTCAAAAAGATGATATTTTAAATGGCGATATTAAAATAAAATATCATAAAGACTGTGGTAAAACTTACACAGATTCTCAAACTATTATCATAATTTGCAATCAGACAGTGGCGCCGCGCCGGTCCTTCAAATTATTGTGACATAAACTTAAATGCGATAGTTTTAATATTAGAAAATGTGTTTTTTTTGCAGCAATAGTAAAAAAAAAAAGAAGAAAAGTTATAAAAAAAATCTGTTTAAACAAGTAATTTAAATATTATTAGGTACCTTCATATGTATACTATAGTTGGTAACCTTTTATTAGTTTATATTTTGTACTGAAACAAAATACGAATTTCAATTTTATCCTTATAAATCCTGTTTAGGGTATTTTTTTTTTTACATAGTACTGAAATTTTTTAGGTAGTAGAAAAGCTACCTATAAAAAAGTAATAAAGCTGCCAGGAACAGGAACGACATTCATATGATATCTAAATTACGTGGCTATAAAGATTTATTTGCGTTTGATGAGAAATATCATAAATTATGTTACAGCCACTACATCTCTGAAAGAAACATAAAATCGCACAAAAATAGGAAAACGGTTTCCGAACCTACACGAAAATAGTTCGACAATATCTACCTTTTCTGCGAGTATTGGTAGTGATGTTCAGATAGATCTTTTACTTCCCAAAGAAATGTCCAAAATTTAAACTTTATTAAGAGCTGCTGCCATAATACGTAGTGCAATGGCTTTATGTCAACCCAAAATTGAATTTCCAACATGTACTTGTGGGAAAGAAGAACTAAAATGTTGGGAGTGTAAATTTCGTTCCTGCAATATCATTATTAAAGATTTTAAGGCAGAAATGGATTAAATTTACGTAAAATGCTACTAATGAAGCGCCTAAATAACTACTTACATATTACATTTTTAGTCTGAAAAAAATCACCCACGGAATTGGACGATTTTTTAAATTTGCAATGTAAAATATTCTTTGGGTATTATTATTTAAGGCAAAAAATGCGGATGATGTGTTTTCACCAAGAAAAGGCAATAAAAATTCTTAAAAATTGGCATTATTTGACATTTTATTTTAACTATTTACGATTTACATGTAATAAATTCATGCATCGCTTCAAATATTATTAATTTATAATAAAAACTTTGCCGTTACCATAAGGATAATTTTCATTAAATCAAAATATTTGAATTTCAAGCCAGTTACAAATATAATTAGTGAAAATAAAAAGCCGCTTTAACTAACCAGCACTAATCATGGGCCGACCAGAACGGCGCATTTATAATAAAAAATTTACAATTTAACGAGGAAAACCTAACCGGAACTATAATCAAAAAAAAAACGAATCCCGTGGGTGGTTTTTTACCAGCAACCAATAAAAAAAATTGAATAAACCTAATTATTAGGTGGGTAATTAATAACAATGATTGATATTTTTATATGGGTTTAAAAATCTACCCAATTGTTTTGGATATTTAAAATTTTTTCTTTTCTAAACAACTTAAGCAGCCCTTAGATCTGCGTTTAAACCTGTTGATATAACTTTAAGTACCTACTAATCTTACCGGACCGTAAGATCTTTGTAGTCGGCCGGCTCGCAAAAATATGACTTTGGCCGTTAAAAATATTACACCCAATACTATAAAAGGAATCTAAAAATTTTTTGTTTTAAAAACTTTTTTTTAAACATTAGCTACAATTTGTACCGGGATGTATGTATAAATTTTCAATAATAAACTTTTTTCTCGATTGCCCCAAAATTACGCTACTAAAAATAACAATTTTGAGTTTCGTACTATTTTAAAAATTTAACAAAAAATATCAGCTTCAAGTGGGACGTTGTTTGAAGCGCATTGTGTCTACTTTTTAAACTAAAAAAAAAAAATTTAAATTGATAGCATGAATATTATTAAAGATAGAGCAGTGGAGAAGTTAAAATACGTGTTTTATTGAAAACCGATTTTTTTTGGATTTTTTCGAAATAAAAAACTCTCGACCACTAAAAAATGTCGTAAAAAATATTTCGTGTACACGATTACCTTATTAAAGAATCCCACTAAGTCTGGTTTGGTTCTAGCCGGGTTTTTTTTTTTCTCGATAACTAAGCGACTTTTCTTCCAAATTTTACTCCACTATAAGGCTTTTGAGTTATCATCAGAAATCGAAATGGCTTTTCTTATTTCGTTTTTTGGTAATAAAAATTCCATTTTTTTTATTGGCAGAAAATATCCTTAAAACGCCTTTCTTAGATTTGCATTTCCAGTCGAATCAGCTATCGCTCATATTTTTCGAAGCGCTCTAACTTTTTTTCGCAGGAAACACATTTCTCGACTAGACTCACTTTGAATAAAGAACAAATTCGTTAGAGCAATTTTATGATTTATTTTGATTTTTGGCTTCTTAAAGAATTACAAAGTTCTATTAAATTTGGGCTAGCTTCTTTGAGAACCGAATACATTTATCATCATTTAAAAAAATTCTAAATTATTTTGAAATCTATTCATTTTTAGCAAAAATATGTAAAAGCCTATTTTGTAGAGAATAAAATTTCCTATTAAAATAATACATTCCAAAGTTAAAAGAAAAACGCAAAAACCAAATTAAAAAAAATCGCATGTTTTTTTTAATTTTTTTGTCAGAACTTTTTTCTAAAGCAAGGTAGGTATAGACATTGCTTTACAAAAAAAAACAGCTGACTTTAAACCTTTAAAATGAGCGTTATAATATTTTTATTTAAATTTGACGGAGATGTGATTTTTTTTTCAATTCATGGTCTCTATATCAATTTTTAAAGATTTTTTTTTTTTTATCCAAAAAAAGTTATTTTTTAACGCATTTTAAAATAAAGTAAAGTTTAATGTATTATGAAAGATACTTTTTTTGGAAATTTTCATAATTTTATTGTTAATAAACCTTTCGGTTATTTACTAATAAAAATAAAAGTGTTACGATATAAAAATGTTGTAAAATTACTTGAAAACTATTGGACATTAGGAACGATACTTGGACTATATCTTTATTTAGGTCCTTCTCAGAGAGGGAAGAGAGGACGCCATACATGTACTTAGAGATTGCCCAGCACTAGGGCACATCAGGGGGAAATGTCTGGGTACGGCATGGCTGGACATAAATGACATAAGATTCCTACCACTAACAGGACTCGCATCATTAGAGGAAATTGGGGCTCTAGTAAGCAAAACGACAGCATCATATCAGTGTAAAAGGAATGCATACATAAGGGACAGTACAGGGTGATGGAACCTGTGTATCTGTGTATGCTTAAGGGTTGTTGTAAAGCATTATGGGCTTAGGCCTCAGTGCTCAGGGCCCCAGCCAGAGAAATAGAATGGGGGGAGAAAGCGCTTCGACCACTGCGCATCCAATTTTACGAGGACGGCATGTGAGCCGCCATGGTTGCTTCTACTTGTCAAATCAAAATTGACATTTGTTTTGTTTTCTTTGTTGTTCTCATGGAATAAAAAGGGTTGTCGTATAAACAAGAGTTTTTTTGTAAATGTTTTGTTTACTTTTTGGATTAGATTTGGCTTAGTATCTTTCGTTTTATTTTAGTTAAGTGTTCCATTTATAATGCTTTAATTTAGTTTAATAAACTATGTCTTGTTGCGTGAGAGGGTGTTCCAATTCTAGAAGATATAGTACAGCAGAAGATATTATTTTCGTTTGTAAGTACCCCATTTTATATAGTGAAAATATTTTATTGGTAATAAAAACCTAGACAAATTAAAGCTAAAATAGTTTAATTGTAATTTTATAAAATAACATACATTATAATAGTTTAGGTATCTTGATTTTTGCATACTTGCAGGCGCAACAAAATTTACCTATAATATTTTAATTTTAGGTTTCCAAAAGAGGAAGTTTTGGTTAAAAAATGGTTGAGTATACTCAAATGAACAATTGGTCAGCTAGCAGATACATTTGTTTAAAACAGTTCCTGATAGTGAACATATATAGGACAAGGAAAAATTTTAAGACAAAATGTTATACCTTTGCTTTTTTGGATGGCATTTCCACTAAGTACCCACCAATTATCACCAATTCCATGGCGAAACACCATACCAAAACTATTCAAGGGAAAGAATAAGAAATAAGTTAACCAAGTTGATTCCATTTAATGGTCAATAAAACTTATTAATAAAAATATCTGTTTTATTGTTAACCCAATAGTTTAAGCAAACTAACCTACCGGATTAAGTGTAAGAATGTCACTTTTCTATTCCTCAGAGGGAGAGGGAGAGTGTGAACTTGCCCAGGATTGTGTCTATATAACTCTATTATTATGATATCTTAGTATTGGCAATTGCACATATTAATCATTCAAATTGTCTCTGCAGCAGCCTAAATATAAACTAATTATGAAATAATTTGTTCAATAGGCCTTTTCATCACAATTCTTTTTTGTGCGCATGCGTCAATATCAGCCATTTTTTTTCGTACTGTTTTTTGTAAACAAGCACGTTAAAGGGCCTGTAAACACAATTAAAATAAAAAAATACTAAAGAAAGTATAGTTATTGAAAAAATACGAAAATAAAGAAAAAAGTGCCTTAAATAGCAAATAGGTTTTTTTAATCGATTATTATAATATCAGTAGGAAAAGGAACGAAGAAGCGGTGTTGTTATGGAGTATGTAAGTGATACACGCTATAAATCATTTAAATACAATACAATTTAATCAATATAACAATTGTATATATGTGGTAGGCCTAATTAGAATAAAATTAGAGATACTTTTTGTATAGTAAAGAGGTAATGATGCCTAACCTCTCAATCAGCTCACTTCTTTTTCCTTTTTAAAGACGTCCATGACATTTGAGCTACCTTTTATACCGCAGCCCATAATTGCGTACAATTATGGGCTGCAACTGAATTATAAATCAGTGAAGCACCATCAACGATTTTTTCCAGTAAATGATTTAATTGGGAGATAATACTGCTTCCAGCCATTGTGATCAAAACAGTAAGAAACTTTTGAATTGCCGCTATTTCAACATGGCGACTGCGCTTGCGCTTGTCACATGATAAAAGGCCTATTTAGAAAATTTTGGGGTGATCAACAATATTTAAACATCGATAAAAATGATCTTAAAAATTTTACAATACAATAAGATTAGTTTAACAGGAAGCAGAATTTATGTTTTTCAATTTTACAATATAAAATTTTCAAAAAAAAAAACCCATTCTCCACTAAAAATTGTTGTATTCTGAAAACTAAAAAAAAAGGAGTATAGGATTGAAAAAAAGTATCATAAGAAAAGATAGGGAAAGGCAACTGACCTGAGCATTGCCATGGTATAGGTAAACAAAACGAGTGGCATAAGTTAGTATCATCAGTGCCTATAAAAATTAATATATGCATGTATTTTTAATATACAGGACCTTCCTTTTATAATTTTCATAGTAAGAAAAAAAATCACACCCCCCCGATCACCGTTTAAGATGATATATGATTATAGATTATATTGTTAACCATTTTATAAAATAAGGTGTTCAATTGGGCCAACTAAAGTATTATCCTGTGTCATTTCTTAAAGTAAATTTACTTTTTAATGCAAAAAAACATTTGCATAAAATACAGTGTATAAATAAAACACTTCTTTACAGATTATTTATTTTATTTAATAAATGCTATTTGTCCATATTGCATGTTCTCGCTGGGAAATTCTTTGGGATGCCTTTTATATTGTATGCATTTTTTGCTATATTCTCTTATTGTAACTTTAGGTCTGGTTGTTATTTAGAATTAGTTAACACTTTTTGTACACACCAAATTATGAAATAACCTTCGATAAGAGCACACATAAAAAAGTGTGAAATACTGTACACAAATTTTAATAATAGAGGCCTTTATTTGACTTTTAAAGAATCCATTAAAAAGATATGTTTACTTTAGGTTCTAAAGAAGCAGCAGTTATTGGGTAAAATTATTAAAGCTTTTTTGGGTAAACAAGTTGGTATTTCAATTTTAGCATTTCCATTTATCGTTTCTGTCAAGTCACCTGGATCTTCTTGCCCTTTTCATTAAAAAATTGTAATATATATTATATGCATATTTATAACGTATTCTGCTTTCTTTATCCTTACTAAAAAATTCAAAAACACATTATGTAGGATTTCAATATTCTGAGCTTTTTACAAGAAAAAAATCTTCTAGCCCATAAATATTTTTGAATTCATACAAATTATTCACCTGCATAGTATACTGTTTAATAATGGTACATGTTTTTATCTTAAAATTTTAATTTCATTCATAAAACGTCCAATACCATTTTAATTAAATTTTTGTTTACAAACAGATTAAGGATATTTTCGCGACTTACCGTTTTTAACTACTGGTTGATACCAATTCTTCCGCCCACCATTCTAACCGTGTTTAACCCGCCTATCCTCGCAAAAACGAAACGGTTTACGTATGTCAACTTACATACTAATCTTTTTAATACACTTTTAAGTTTAAATTTAAATGTAAGGTCTTTGGAGAGTTGGAAGTCGAAAAGATAATATATAAACCAAATTTTCATTTAATAAGAAAAGCTGTTTCCAATTCAGCTATAACAAGAAAATTTTTTTCTTTATGATTTAAATATAATTGCATTAATTCATCCATTTGGGAATTAACATATAAACCAAAAAATCTGCAATCCAAATAGTTGTTAAACCATACCAAAAAAACATTACAGAACCAAAACAATAGAAAAGCCGCGAATCCTCCATTATTTTAAATTTAAATTTGACATAACTATTATTAACCCTCCTCCTGACTAGTGGCAATAGCGGTAGATACTGGGTACAAAGTAATGACGTAAATACTGACGTCAGAACACCTTCCCCTACGTTACCGCTTCTCGCGAAAATAAACTGGTATGTTAACTGTCCTAACAATGTTCAACGCGGTATGTCGCCAAAATTTGATGATTATGACATGACAAGCACAAATGATGACAAATGACAAGCGAAAGCAACCATGGCGGCGCCCTATATTAGACTTTTCGCGCAGATTGAAGCGCTTTCTCCTCTTCTCTATTTCTCTGGCCCCAGCGAAGGAACTCACCATGCTATAATAGATAGATAGATAGATAGGTCCTTCTCAGACATTTTAAAATCACATGCATTTTTGCAGTTTACTTTTGCGTACTTTTTACAAGAAATGTAACATTTTATATCAAATGTAAAAGTAAACACTGGGGAGAAGGCTGGCTAGTAGGAAGAGACATTATAAGTCATTCAAATGACATTAATTTAACTCTTTTCTTTGGCTGTACTTAAAAATAGTTTTTCTACTAGCGTGTGGAAAGCAGCACTTTTCCGCACGCAATTTAGTTTGGAAAGTGCCACTTTTCCATAGTGCGAAAAAGTAAACCCTTCAAATTTCCCATTAAACAGGGCTTAAAATGTTTTTTAATTTGAAGTTTGACTTAGTATAATTCTGTTATTGGCATAGTATTCTTTTATTGTAAAATTAGGTGTAAAATAAACGAAATATTCACTAAAAATTAATATTGTTTTAAAAACATTGTTTCAAACATCCTGTATATATTAAACTTGCTTGTCAGATTTTTAGTTTTGACCTGTGCCGGTGTCCATATTATAAAAGATCAAAGTCATTAAAGTCATCGATAATTAAAAGTGTCTTTAGTACATTCTGATTAGTATCGTCGATTTTGAATAAAAAACGTTTCCCATGGAGTCTTCGACGAGGAATTACCTGAATCCATTCTCAAAGCACCGAAATAGCAAATTTAGATTTGTTGCGTTCAAGTCGAGGCACAGGTATGAAAAAGAATATCAGCATTTACAAGCTGGGGTGGGAAAAAAATCAAAGGTATGAAAAGAAGAATTTTTATAGCATATTTCGCGGAACTTGTAAAACTTAAACCCAATACCTTATGGTCAAGGTATTCCATGTTAAAAAAGTGTCATTAAGATCAAAAAAACTGGTTTAAGCAAATATTTCAAAGTTTATTTTTGAAGAAGCAAAATGTGGGATTTGACAAGAATGCCAAAATTTTCTCGAAAGATGAAATAGCAAAATTTATTAATGATGCTCCAAATGATGTCTATCTAGCGTGAAGGTACACAATTTTCGGACACTGGTGCATGTCGTCGAGAAGAATTGATGAAAATTAGCATGGATGATATTGACGATAAGGGGAATCTTTTAATTGTAATATTCCAAACTCCAAAAACCATTCTAGCCGAAGTTTTTTTCATTTCCGAAGAAATTGAAAATGGAAAATATCTAGTTTTGTTAAAATATTCCAGTTTACGAAAGCCCAAAACACCTCACAGAAGATTTTTGGTAATTACAAAAAATTGGCTTGTACTGTCTAGTGCATGGGAATAAATACTTTTTGGCAAGATGCCCCTGACATAGCTGCCTATTTACGTCTTCCAAACCCAGAACTTTACACGGGACATAGCTTTCGCCGTTCCCCCAGCTACAATGTTAGCAATTCTGGTGAAGGCATAACGAATATTAAAAGTGTTGGGGTTGGAAGTCATCATCTGTTCAGAAGGCTCCTGAAAGCTCTACAAGTTTCAAGAAGGACTTATAAACAAAATATTATCTCAAAATTTATCTACCTTTGAACACAGCAAAACCACTCAAGGTCCATTGTACCGTCTTCTAGCAAGCAACAATGTGTCTCTGTTACCTGTAACGACGACCGGTTCAATCGCACCTCAACGGCAATCTCCAATCCCACACCCACAACAACTTGCCTCTGCGATTCATTTGCAAAATGCTACCAACTGTTCTTTTACGATTAATTTGTTAATAATAATAAGTGGTAATGGTAAAATAAATATTATCTTATGGTTGTTTAGTTTGACTTTTTCCACATACTCGTAGAAAAAATGTTGTACCTAACACCACAAACAATATAGGCTGCGCAGCCTATATTTTTGTCTCCTCGGGTGTCTTTTCCACCCTTGACGGCTTACCCGAACTTCGCTTCGCGTCGTTCGTGTAACTGCCGTCGCGTGCGGAAAAGTATCACTTTCCGCACTTGTTAGGTAAATAACTATTTTATTAAACAATGTTGTTTTATGATTAAAATAATGTTACGAAACAACTTTTTTTTAGATAAAAATACTAAAAAAAAATAATAATCTTATAAAAAAATTTGCAAACATTGATGAAAAGTTGTAAAATTCAAAAAAAGGCCATCTCTAACAAATTTTAGTGATAATAATATCTTGTATCAAAAAAATTGTGCAAAAATTGTCTTAAAAAAATGTGTTTTTTAAATAGTTTTTTTTACAACATTTTGCATTTCTTTTTTTCAACTTTAGAAGGTATCATTTCGCTAGGAAATCTTACTCCCTACCAAAAAAAGATACTATATTTTTGCTAAAAATGTAGAGACTTCGAGAGAATTTACAATTTTAAAAATGATGACAAATTTTTCCTCAAAAACACAAACCTAAATTAAGTAGCACTTTTTTCGTATTTAGACAGCCAAAAACCATAATTAGTTATAGAATTGCCTCAATTTTTTTGTTTCTTATTGCCCCTTCTATTTTCTTAATGTCAATTGTCTATCAGTTAAGTTCTTTTTATTTGGTTGTAACTCCATCAGGTACGTATAGGTATTCGTATAAATAAATTTTAAAGGATAATTTAAACAAGTCACCAGAAAGACAAAAAAATGTAATTTGTTATATTTTCTGTCTGAAACATTCCTTAAATTCTAATTTGGAAAAATATTTTTAACATGATTGTAAAGAAACATTAAAGAATATGTCAAATTTAATTAAAAAAGAAAAATAAATATTTTTTGCATTATTCAGGAAAATTAAAAAATGTTAAACAAAGGAGAAAACTTCTGAATGCCCGGAATGCTTTCGCAGAGTGCGACAAAGATTTTTCTTTGTAGTCACAGCTATTATGGTAGGCAGAAAGTTTTTCATGTTAAAAAGACTTAATCCACTGTAGGGCTTAACTAATAATTTTAATTTATTGCTGTACACCAATTATCAAAAGGCAAAATTTGCCATTTCTATTATTAACTGGCAACCGTTTGTTAAATATGTTTCAAAAGTTTTCTGGCATTAAGGCAAGATCAGACATTAAAAGATAAAAAAATACATTTAAAACTAAATGAATTTTGCATTGACGTTTGACAAAATTGAATGAAATTAAATTTTGCTTGAGAATTAATTTTGGAGCAGGCCAAACCTACGAAAAGTTTAATTAAGGACTGTTAACTTAATTAATTTTCCATTTATTCACCAGATTGTGAGCGTAGGTTATCGAAGATTTTTTAGATTGTTGTAGTTTCTAATTTTTTTTTTTAGAATGTGTAAAGTAATTTTTTTAAATAGTAATGAGATTTCATTTTCACTATTTTTCATACAAGCTTTAATCAGCGATATTTTTTTACAGGTCTCTCAAAATTTAAAGGATAATTTTGTCTTCACAATATGTCTCTTTGATAGATAAAATTATTAACCTATTTCATATTATTAAAATTTGTCATATGTTTTGCAATTGTTATTTTTAATGGGTGCCATTTTCGGCAGGTATTACGTTTCTGCGTACCCTATAGTTTTGGCAAATATGTCATCTTTGGTAAGTACTATATTTCTTTCATGCTTGCTTTAAAAAAAAAAAAATGATTTTTCGCCAAGATCAAATCTAAAAAAAAAAACGAAATATATACTAATACACTAATTTATTACAATAAAAATTATATATTTTATTTAATTATAGATTTTTATTTTATAATTTAAATTTTATTAACATAATCATATTAAAATATACAGGGTACTCCAAAATTAGTACACAATATTTCCAGAAAGTATTTTCACAAAAAAATTGGGATAAAGTTCCTATAAACATAACTTGAAAAATGTTTTCTAAGGCAGTTAGAGCCAACCAAAACAAAAATCCCAAAAATGGTTTTTGTCTTTAAAATAGTTTATAGGATTCGCATAATTTTCTAATTATCATTAGCATCTTATGTCACAATTTTTTTCGATACAAAATCCCAAAATGTTTATTTAGGGCGCCCCAAGGGGTCAAAACAGCTATTTGGCCCAAATGTTTTATTTGTAAATTAATTATTTTTCTTGCAATAAATTATTAAGTTCCAT
>JAHBCN010002417.1:60000-92134 GCA_019359885.1 Listronotus oregonensis | reverse complement strand
GGTACCTAAAAAAATTACTTATTTTAAATTGTGATATGTTACACGTAATTTGTTATATCGAAGTCAAAGAGATTTTTTTCTAATTGGTTATTAGCAGAAAACATTTTAGTCTGTTGAAAGGATCAAGTTTATCTAAGAATTTTTTAAAGAGATAAAAACAGAAACAAAAAAAAATAAACTGGCATTATGAAAATAAATTAACTTTAAACTAATTAATTTGAGCTACCTAAGGTGCTACTATTATCCAAAATAAAGTCAACCTAAATTTTAATTTAGATTTCATTACTGAGTGATTTCTAATTCAGTTTACCCTTATTAATCTGCATTAATTTTGCTATTTATTCAAATTTTCAACACAAATATATAGGAAAAGGTTGAATGTACCGTAGCCGCTTATTTTTCTCTTTGTAACCCAACTTATATGTTTAATCTATTAACAAATAAAAAATTTTTAAATTAAAGGCATATTCTTTTTTAAACAGCATGAATATAGTTAAAAAAAATTATTGTAAACAACCTGTGAAATTTTTTTCCACCCAAATTTTCCTTCTTATCTACCAAATTTTTACAACCTGGAACTAAACACTTCTTCATTATTGTTCAAAATTATAAAGTGTCTTTAAACCACACCAAAATCTTCTTACATATATAAAAAATAAACGAAAACACAACTAAAACCGCCTCGGACTGCCGGGAGTTACCAATATGGCCGAAATGACCTTTCGCCTGCCGTTTTTAAGCGCCTACGTTCCCTCTAGTTCTTTTGTAACCTCGTTGTCGTAATATTAAACTGATAAGTTTCTGTGCTAAATGTTTTTTAAAAGGATTTTAAAATAAAAAAAGTAAACAACATAGAAATATACGCCTTAAAGTTTAATTATTTTTTTAATATAACACATCGTAGATCCTTAAAGGAGGCTTGTCCCTATATCTTCTTTATTTTTGGTGTTTTATAGATCAGGGTTTTCCAATCGCGTACTACTGGGAGCAAGGAAGTGTGAAAGTTTATGGAAGGCCAATGCTGTAGAACAAAATTGTTTACGCGTGCAGGGCAAACGAGACAGGCGGGTATAGAGAAAAATACCCTGCAGAGTTAAAATAAAGGGTAAAGAGATAAAGGAGCAGCAATAGCATTAAATAAAGAGGCGCTGGTTTAGCAGGAGGTATGGTGTGAACCAATGAGAACCAATGACTTTGACCGCAATATATAAAGTGGAGTTTAAAACAACGAGGTTATTAATTTCAAAACGGTACCCTGGAACACCAGCGCCATCTTAATTTAGTGCAATTTGAGGGCCATTTTTGTAACACAGAGATAGTGATCCTGGTCTTTACAATCCATAGGAGTTAGCGCAATAAATATACGGTCAGGTCCGGACTTTCATAATTCTTTGTTACTATGTAAAAAGATGACATCATCAAATGTCAAAGGACCCCGCACAAATCAAATGTAATTTGGATTTCTTTCAAATTACCTAAAATTTTGGGGGAAAGTAGTTCAAAGTGTGCTGAACAAGAGTCTCCATGGGCTCGAACGATTTCTATGGATAGTTTTTGCGCTACGCTCTCGTGAATCCTTTGATGTCACATATACATGTTACATAGGTAGCGCAAAGAACATGTGATATGATTGGTCATATGACAATTGATAAAAATGTTAAAGTATATAAAATATAATAATGAATTGGGAAATATCGCTTAATTAATCAGCAAACTTCCTGAATATCTAAATTCGATTTTAATATCTCACAAGTGCATGTGTACCATCCCTGTAAATCCTTTAGTCACGTTTTTTCTATATTAAACTAACTACACTTTCACAGTTTGTTTTTTAATTTTTGCACAACAGCGTTGGTTATTAAACGAAACTATTATAGAATACTAAAAATTATTGTGTTATATTAGAAAAGAATAGATGCACCACTTTCATTTAAATGGTAAATATTTTTCAAAGTTTTGTTCTTTTTTTAATCTTAATAAAATAAAGAAAACAGATTTTTTAAAAATTAATTTAAAACGTTTTTTTATACTTTCGTGTACTTATCAGCCATTTTTTGATAAAACGGGGACAAAATAGTGAAAATTAGGTTTAGTTGAATTATCATATTTAAGAATCGATGTCTAAAAAATAAAGCCGTGTCAAAAAAAACCTTCTTTAGATTTGTAATCAGCGCCTCCGTATGCATCCTCCGAGAGTCAAAAAAAGTAAAAAAAATATCATAATTTAGACTGGTTGTTTGTGTTTTAGGGTTCCATAATATTTTATAAATTTATAAGTTGTATAAAAGAACAATACAATAGTGTCACCTTATGCAAGTAATATAAACAAGTTTTACGAAAAGTATAGATTTTTTTACATAACCATTGTTTATTTTTTTAAAATCTTGAGACATCTCACCAAGGCTGAGGTTACCAAACGTTGCGTCTTAAAGGAAGCACCTAATTTTAATAAAAAAATACTTACTAAAAAAATGCCGCTGATGTTACCCTTAGATTTGCAAGATAAAAGCATACAACCTTCAGGTATTTTGTTATGACCTTATAAGTCCCAAACAATAAACAAAAAATTATAGTCACAATTTAATAAACACCAATCACTAAAATAGGCAGGTTTTTATCAATCTAAAAAACTCTTGCAACCACAAAATAAAATCACACAAGACAAAACATTCATGGTATGGTTTTACACGCACCGAGCCGTCGCACACGGAAACGGAAGACTCCGGCTCTGGTCCAAAGTATAATGTGTTACCTCCTACCCACTGATTTTTCTACAAAGTTTCCTGGACATTTTTTACTGTTCAGAATCATAAGGGTACTTTAATGACAGTTATTTTCACAGTGGACAAGACATTTTTTGACCGAATAGGCCATGCCATTGGGCTTCCGTGAACGTTCAAACTTCCTTGTTGGAGGCACGCCTGTATCATTATGGTGGTACAGCGGCCGCTGCGTCGAACAAAAACTTATTCGAATGAATTTGCGCTCACCTTTGGCAAATCCTTAATGTCCAATTCTATTCAGCACAAAATTTTAGATTTTGAAATGATTAACAGAAAGTTTTAAATGTGCTTCTGATTTTCCTTATTATATTGAAGTAAAATAAAACCATAGGATTTGATTTAATTAAGACTAGATTTAATATTTGTCCTAACGTCAAGTTATTTTCAATAGGAATGTTCAGTTTGTTTCTTGGGTGTGTGTAAGTAAACGAGATATTGCCATGTGGGCTTCGAATTGCTGAGCTTATCCTTCTTGTCATTTTCCTTTATTTTTTAGTTTGGGGTGTAAGGCTTTTAAGGATTAATAGTGTTAAATTAAAAATAAAACTAATGTATTAAAATTAAAAAAAATAGAAATAAGGAAGCCTGTTAAATCCCATATGATATTAATATGACATTTTCAGCACTAAGTAGTACGCAGAAGATTTACGTCTTACCCAGTGTTATAGACAAAGCCTACTTTTGTAAAAAAACGTTTTCTTAGCTTTGAAAGCAATTTTTCTTCCTAAAACATTGTATATAAGTTTTAGTTGTAATATTTCTAATTAAATAAACTAATAACTGACTTTTTACCAGTAATTCAAATATGTAGTTTAAATTCATGGAAATGTCGTCAATAGAAACCCCCAGTTTTGATAACAGAAAAACACGCTGTCTGTGTAAGTGTGGTTTTACAAGATAATCGCGGTAAGAGAAGGTCATTTAAAATTTAGAATGATTAGTAAATTATTTAATTAATAAACATCCATACATGAAAAAGTAATTCTTTGATTCTGGGTATATTTTTTTTAGAAAAAACCATAAAATACTCCATGGAAGTTAAGAAATATATTAAATGTAAACTTCGAGGTGTGCTTGTAGAGACCATTTGGTCCTCAAAAACAGATTTTGTTTTAGTTTTTTAATAATTTCAACTAAAACTAAGTATGTTTAAAGGGTATAGCGCGATAAGCATGGGTTATATGCCCCTCGAGAAAGTTAGGTTGATATTTTTATCACGAAATCACCTTCTTAAGAGAAACATTTATCTAAGTTATCACATCTCTGCACGCGTTAGTTTTTCGAATAAAATAATTACCTGGTTTTCCAAATTCTCTTATGATATATAATTTAAATCTTTGAAGTGATTTATATATTAAAATATATCGCAAATTAAAAAATTTCAAAAATTAAAATGTCACAATATTTAACAGTCACTATCACGCTTTTTTTATAACTTACCCTTACTACGCCTT
The DNA here is from genome assembly GCA_019359885.1 of Listronotus oregonensis. Classification (NCBI taxonomy): domain Eukaryota; kingdom Metazoa; phylum Arthropoda; class Insecta; order Coleoptera; family Curculionidae; genus Listronotus; species Listronotus oregonensis. The sequence continues at coordinate 87,897 of JAHBCN010002417.1, read as the reverse complement.
ACAACATATATTTTTTTCAAATTTTTCTAGAGTAGAACAGTGTTAAAAAATAATATAGGGTAGGAGGAGTGTGAAACGAGAACGAAGAGGCAAATTATGTCCTTTAAGAAAAAATGTTTATCTGAAAATTTCTTTTATTTATTTATTTTTTTTGAGCTGTCACACTAATATTAGAGTATTAAAGCAAGTTATACAATTATTATTATTATTACTATCTAAAAAATTAAAATTTAGTATGACAGATTACAAAAAAATCAAATAAAAGAAATTGCCAGATAAGTCTTTTTTTACGGATCGAACGCTGTAAGAACAACACCGATAAGTCACGGTCTCATATGGCAAACTGATATAAAACCGTGACGTATCGGTGTTGTTCTAACAGCGTTCGATCTTTCTACCTACTTTGCTTCCCACTGCCTCTCTTTTCACTCCCCCTGCCCTATATGAATAATAATATTATTTTTTTAACACTGTTCTACCCTGTGAAAAATTTTGAATAAAATATATGTTGTAGCGCATAGTAAGGATCATTTATAAGAAAAAATCGTGATATTGTCTCTTAAAATACGTTACATTTTAATTTTTGAAAATTTTTAATTTGCGATATTTCAATATATAAATCTCTGCAAAGACTCAAAAGTGTTTTGTTAAGTACTTCTTTGGCGTATCAAACGTTTGCAAAAAAGAGCACAAAAAATGTTGTTATAAGAAAAAAAATATTCGAAAATCAATTAAATATTTTATTCCATAAACTAATTCGTGCAGAGGTGTGACAACTTAGAGAAATGTTTTTTTAAAGGTAATTTTATGGTAAAAATATCAACCCAACTTTCCCGAGGTACATCTGACCCATGCTTATCCCGCTATACCCTTTGTGGTTGGTTTTTAAATTTTAAAATTACTTGGATGCTATGATATTTTAATTTTAAGTAGAATATTAAAAATTTGGCGGCTTATAATAAACACAATTTTCACAAGTAGTCTTCTCTAAATGCTTGGTAGAACATAACTCTTTTAATTTAGTTTTCAGTGGCTCTTTTGCAAAATTGTGTTTACGTTTCATAGTGATAATATGCTAAAGAGCCTCGATTTAATCACTTAAAATACTAGGCTCCTTTCTAGATCCCAAAGCTGCTAAAATGCGTATTATATTTCCAGTCTACCTCGTAAGCAAATTACCAAAAAAAAAATACTCCAGTGTAGATATCTCTGTGCTATTGGGGCTAATAAACTCGTAAGGGGTATAAATTGTCTGTAATTAATAAAACCAGCACTGTTCACTTTACTTAGTTTTGACAGTTTCAGCTATATAGGTAGTCAGTCGTAGTTTAGAAATGCATTCAAGAAAGTTTATATATTTGTTAAGACGTTTACTATTTCTTTATTAATAAAAACACCATGACTAAGGTTCATGTATTGCCCATAATAAGGATTTTTTATATTTTGGATTTTTGACAAGCCTTTTTATCTAGATGTTTTAAAAAATAACCGTCAGTTAACCGTACCTACCGTACCTTTAATAATTTTTACATTAAATACCAAATTTAAAAAGTTACTTTAAATTTTATAGTGTTTGTTTTTCTACGACAATTTTAATAATCATGAGAACAAGATTCTAAAATTATTGAAAAAAAACGATAAAATAACATACCTAATTGACCTCTAATTAATGAATTGCAAATAATGCTAGAATTAGCGACACTACGTAACATGGGTACATAATGTATTGCAAATAATATGGTAAATATGACTCTTTTTACAATTATTTTTAATTAATTTTACGAAGAATAATAATATAATTTTTAAATTTACTTATTCAAGTGGGGTAGTTCTGGTTATCCCTACAAAAAATTTAAGTATACAGGTAGTGTCTGGAAATCGGTTAAGCAAAAATATGATTTGGTACTGGAAGTACTGCGGCTGCTTGCCCTCCAATTTATCCTTGCGAAAGGGTTTAGAGTGTACTCATTCCGATTATGGAGCCTTGGATAAGTCCCGTATCGTTATTTTTCGTCACCACGTCCCAACGACTATATACTTTTTTTTTATTGCCGAATTTGTCTGCCAAGGTCAAACTCGCTCTGACGTAACCACCGGTGCTGGCTAATGCTGGGATATCGACACAAAACATCGAAAGCAAACATTGATGGCTTTTAAAAATCGGATGTAAAACATCGATGTTAAAATTTGAAAGATTGCTACTATTTAAAAAATATATTTTTTAAGTTAAAGTAATATGAAAAATCAAAAATTTCAAAATTATTTTTTTCTCCAAAAACTTAAACTCATTTTGTAACAAAAAATAAAAACATGCTAAAAATCAATAAATAAATCTATTCTGTAACAAAAAATAAAAACAAGTATTCTAAAACAAAGTATTCTAAAATAAACATAAACAAATAATTCTATAACAAAAAGTATGAAGTAGTTATGGAATTATGATTGAGTAAGAAGACAAAATACGCTACTATGCCAAGTCGGTAATTCCTCTAAATTAAACGAGTGCCGATACGCACGCCGGAACGATTCGCGGTGTTCACACATAATCCACACATAATCCATCCAAGAAAAAAAGAAATGTTGTTAGATATTGACTGAAGCAAAAACTTCTAACTAATTTTTAGTTTTAAGCAACTTCAAATAAAAATAAATCTCTCAAAAAATTTATATTTTATTTTTGTAGCTACAAAAATTAAGTTTAAAACTTTTTTTATAATATTAAACATTGAAAAGTAAACATCGATGTTGATGTCATCTAACATCGTTGTTAAAAACATCGAACAACAGTTACAAAACATCGATGTTTTAAAAACATGTTAAACATGCCCAGCATTATTAAGCACCGGTGGTGACGTCACAGCTGCTGCCTGCTTCTCCTAAATTTTCCAACGTACGTTAAATGGAACTGAGCGTGAGCAGTCCTTTAGTATATAGTCGTTGACTACCTCTCCGTGCCGGGAGTGGGTGGTAATTTGCGCGACTGCTGCCTTCCTTGGATTTGGTAGCCGTTTCTCAGGCTCCCTCCCCGGAATCATAGCAAAGGTGATTTAGTAAACTATATGCCCAAATTAAAAATATATATATATATAATATATATAACGTAAAAATAATCTTTGTATCTGGTAATTTTTAATTTCTTCTCTAAAAATTCGTTTTACTTTTTTCCCATACTGGCATCCAGAAATATATAGTTATTATAAATAATTTTGAAACTTAATACATAATATAAATGCAAAAAAATAGTAGAAAAATATTTTATTCCAAGATTAGGGTTTTGCACTGTTAAAATACGTTTAATTTCGATATGTGCACTAACGAAATTTATATAATCAATTGACTGTTAAGAAGTTGATAATCCCCAAAAAAAACCATTTTACCGTCACCGTTCCAAGATATAACAATTATTATTTTTTTTAGTTTTAAAATTTTGCTTAATATTTTTTTGGAAATTATGAAAACTTTATCTTTGGCTAATTATTTATTACAAATTAAATGGTGGTGAATTAAGTGAACTTAATATTTCTTGATATTTTTTTAGCGCTAAACAAAGGCAACCAAGTATTATTTAAATTAACTGATAATACTGGAACAATCTTTATTTAATATTATAAAATATTTTTTTTAACCAGTTTCCGGCGCTAAAAACGTTCCATTTTTTTTCGATAATTAAATGCATGTTGACATATTTTTAATTTTTGAAAATTCTATCTTTTCTTAAACATAAGCAAAAAGTCCCAAAACTCTCGTTTATTTTTGTTTTTTATAAAGCTTTTTTTAAAACCTGTGTGCTCACATAGCAAACATTAGTACATTTACTAATCGCAATTTTATTATTTGTCGACTTCCGGTTTAGGCAGAAATGATCCTTACTTTTTGTTTTTAGATGGGCCAGAGCAGGATTTAACCTTTTGCCGTCCATAGGCTAATAAATTTTTGCCGCCCTTATATGTCAATATTTTTTGGATATCAAAACGAAAAATTTAGCATTAAAATAATGAAAAATTTACTAGTAATTTTTATAAAAGTTTACTAAAAAATATTAACAAAGGTAATTCATTCAGAAAATTAAATAACAATTCTTTAAAACAAACAAATTTTATAGCATAAAAACAAATTATAAATTAAAATGGTAAAACAAATAAGTCTTTTTTCAAACTATGTATTTTTAATTATAGGCAAAACCCTATTTTAACGTTTTTCAATTTTTTTTTTTTGCAAAATTATTAATTATATCATTAAAATTTACGATAACATTTTTTTTTATTTGCCATCCATTATATTTGCCGCCCTAGGCGTCGGTATATTGTATATTTTTTTCCTATCGGATGCAGAATAAAAAATTACATTAGCAAAAAACACTTTAACTAAACTCATCATCTTTGAAAAAATTAATAGTCCTAATTTAGTCTCTAATTAAAGTTCATAAGCCTTTTTAGAAGTCAAAATAAATAGGTTTGTTTTATTAGGTTTTGCTATAGCAACTCACATGTCAAATAACTTTAATTAATGTAATCTTTTTAATCTGCATCCGATAACAATAAAATAGAGAAGGTGTTGAATTTTAAACCCAAAGTAAGTTGGTATCATTTCCGGCTAAATCCGAAGACGACAAAAGCTTTAATCTAGTCTTCAAATCAATGAGCTGACATCATAGATAGAGAAATCATTTTATTCATAAACGCAATCGAGAGCTGCGCCCAACATGGTTTGTGTTTATTATTGGCGATAGAATTGTACAAACATAGTTTGCACTTACTTGTAAAATGATAATCCAGGAATCATATCCGTCACTTTACATACTTGGCACTGCCTAACCATTTTTATTTATTAAAAGTACTTACACAAAACTAAAATTTAAACAATTGTCACAAAAATAACCCAGAAAACAACAAGAAACATTTATACTAAAACGCCATATTGAATGGGTCATCTGTCAAGCGCCTTTACGAAAAATGCACTGTTGTCGCGCCTTTATTAGTAGCTGTTCAAAAACAAAATAGTATTTTGACATCATTACTTTTCTGTGTAATACTTTATAGTTATAAATATAGCAAATATTATTCACAGTTTAAAATACAATAGTAGAGCTTGATTTGATGTAATTTTGAGAGTAAATTAAGTAAAATTTATCATAATGTACTATCAAGTAAATGAAACAAAAATATACTTGGCAGCCACGCTTTGCGGCTTTTATTGTTTCAAGTACAGAGGTTTTATTCATCGCTAGGCAGAACCTTAGAATGTGCGTTTATGATGCCACCCTTATGCCAAATCGATCATTTCTCCAGTTAACCTAACAGCTCATTGCTTCAAATAATACCACAAAAATGTTAAAATAGGTTGGTTTGTTTTATTAGGTTTTGCCATAGAGACGTTTGTTAATGTTTTTAAAGGTAAGGCGATTTACTTAATATATTTTTTTATTTTAATTTTTTAATCACTTTTTAACTAAAAAAATTAAAATTTATTTTTTTCTTATGTAGTTTTTTTCTCGGCTCCGACAACAATAAAATATACAGGGTGTTGCAGTTAAAAATAAAAAGTAAGTGTCGTCTCTGTCTAAACTGAGAATCAACAAAGGCGACATTACAGTTATTAAATGCAATAAAGTATGATATATAAACATACAGGTTTTTTTTTTAAATTACTTTATAAACAACGGAGATAATTGACCGTTCCGGGACTTTCTAGTTGCCCTGTATATGCATGAAGTATTAATTGAGTTTACCACAACAGTATAAACACAAATTCAATTCTAAATGTTTTATTACCGCAAAAAAAAATAATTATTATAAAAATTTCAGGCCCTTAGTTTCTTACTAAAAAGTCATTAGTTTACACCAGATAACTTAAAAAAAATACAAAAGGTACCAAATGTAGATACATATTAGTATTTACATCCATAGAATAATAAATTATTTTTTCTGCATTTGACTTGTTCACCACTCACAATCAGATTAAAAATGCAAAACTACTTATATTAGATGTGCTTTCACCATAACGTCGTGAAATTATAAATTTTAGAATGGTTTGAAGTTTATAACATATAAACTTTTTTATTTTCCCATTTCTTGATTTAATAATTATTTTTTACGAAAGACATAAAGCTATTTTTGCAAGCTGTAAATTTTTTTTCTGAAAAATCCGAATGGTCCGAGACAAATAAAACGACGCAGCTATTTTCTCTCATGACTATAACGTTATTATTTACGCATGTTTAAATCATATGCATTACAATTTACATATTTAAATAAAAATCTAATTTATTATGTGAGTATTTTATACCAAAACAAACTATTTATTTTAGTTTTATGCATAAAATAATAATTCTATACATAATTTAGCAGTTTCTACTTAACACCTCATTTTAAATTTTGATGGCATCAGGTTTTAAAAATATTACAACATAACCTTTGATGTTATATTAGAAAGAAAGTTTCATTGGTTTCTATAATTACTTTTTTTAGCATCATAAGAGTATTATTATTATTTATCAACAGGGAGCCAATTTTAAGCCTTAGCCTAGAGTCATAAAAAATAGTGGTTTTTACTTTGAGAGATGAATAAGAGTGGCACTTTTATTAGAAGCAAAGGAGAATATTTGTTTGATTAATTCTTTGGAAGAAAACCGAGAAAATACCTTCCTATATGCTCCAGATCCCCTTTATCTCTTTGTTGGCCAACAGGAAAAAGCTTTCTTCTAAGTGTGGGGCTTAATAAGGCAAACGGCTCTTCTTTGACTCTTAGACGCTTTGCACAATTAACACAACTAACAACTTTTTAAAGCGGTTGCCGGTTGTAGGCTCAGTTTACGGTTGCCCCCAATTTTTAATACACTTTCGAAATCCATGATCAACAGTCAGTGGCCAAGTTCGTCGTTGCGATTTTTTTGTTGAGATTTTTTGCTCCTTTTCCTTTATTTCATTCATTCATCATAAGTCACGTGTTCTATTAGCAGATCATCTGCTATAAGACCACGTGACATAAAAATATGTTCGCTCCGCTCTCCCCCAAGATGTTAATAAAGGACTTGGCCATTGACTATGGATTCGCGCTGCGGGTGATGGTAAGGGGAGTCGCCTACTTATTGCGGTTGCCAATTGTTGAAACCAGCAACTTGTCACAACCGTTACAATTTTTTTAGTTGATGGATGAGGCAATTTGGAATTTATTTTTTTACCAATGGCAGCAACCGAAAACACTTTCAATCACCGAAACTCGTAACTATAGTTGCTAGTTGTGCGCAGTTTCTCAAAATTATATGAATATCGTAAAAACAACTAGTTGGAAGTTGTTGGTTGCCCCAGCAGGGAGCTCAAAGTTGCTACGTGTGGAAAGCGCCTTAGTTCTGTAGAACTTGGCCGCTTGAAGGTTAAGATTCCCGTTATTTTCCTATATAGTAATCCAATAAATGGAATAAAGAAAGTGCTGTTTTCATATATTTTTCTTGTTTGAGGTTTAATATCCTTTATATTATAGGAAAAATGTAATTTAAAAATTAAAAGACAGTTTACAAAAGAGCCGTGTATGTTTTAATAAAGCAAAAGTCAGTTTATTAACACAGGACCTAAATGTTTGGAAGTTTGAAGGAAATTCAAAGACCTCTACAAAAAGCAGGTTCCAAATTTAGAAACTTTAGGAATAAAAAAAAGGGAAAAAATTGGGGAAATTCCGGCCTCTCAGTTTGATTATAGGAGGATATATGACAGTGGCACTTTTTGTTTTCCTATTGGGAACATGGTTTTTTAAAATTTTAAAAAGGGAAGACTAGCCGCAAAAACGGGTTTTCAAAATTTATATTGCTACCAAATTTTTTCTATTTCAATTTTTTTGAATATTTAATTTGCTTTTCAAAATTTATAACTTTCATTTAATTATTTACTTTTTGTATTTTTATTAATACATAGCTGATAAATAACTAAAATAGGACTTTTACTTCCATATAACTTTTATCTTAATTTAACAATTTTAGTTTTTATATTTTTGAATCTTTTTTTTTCTAAATATTTAGGCAATATGTATATTTTTAAATTATTTATTTAATTTGAATATTACCGAAGGCAAATACCTTACTTTAACTTTATATTTAAAATATATTTATCTTGATACTGATAAGAAACAAATTTCTTAAATTAAAAATGGATCTTGAATTTTTTTAAGCCCAAAACCATTATTTTCCTACTAACCTGTACACTCTTTATATATGTATATTAAATTAAAGTTTTTTTAAGATACTATTTTCATGTCTAGAAAATCCTAGGTTTCAAAGAACAGCCGTTTTCTTATTAAAGACCCCACTTTCAATATAAGGCTAAACGGTAGTAATTCCATTCCTTAAAGTCTTTAATAGAAGTGCATGAAATGCTGCTCCCCGTGCATTTTTTTACAGTCTTTCGGGAAAAGCCTCGAACTTTTAACTTTGTCTGAACCTTTAAAATGGCCTTTACGCGATGTGGGAGCCTTTTCTTTGTTTCAAGCCGTCATATCTTTAAAATCTCGTATTAACTCTCTTTATCTTTGCGGAGCCTGCATAGACATTCAGTCCAGAACAGTTGGCTAAAAATATTGCAGATGTGTTTTTTATCTAAATATAATTTCCCCTATACTTTTTTGTAACACCTGGCCCTTTCTCGAATGGGGTTTTGTGTTCCCTTTACACTTAATCAACCTGTTTTATGCGAAACTCCAAAACTTTAAATTCAGATCAAAGAGAATTTAAATTGAAAGCTTTTTAATATAGCAGGTAGCACGTGCGTTTTTAATTAACTGTTTTGGTATGTATCTAGTTTTTCACATACCGGATACATACTTTTAGGCCGTTTTTTTTCCTGTTCTGTCAATTACTGCGTTGCTAATATATTTTCCGAAATATTTATTGTTCGGTCAATGTTAACTTCATTTATTATTAAGTTTTTCAAGTATTTTTACATGGGGGGGGGGTAAAGAAACTGATGATAAAGAGAAGGAAAGGGCTGGACAATGAAAATCCATGACATAATTAGGGTGAACATCGGGTGACTCCGTGGGTAAATTAATGAACGTCTTATGTCTTTCCACTACTTCTTTTCTCCTCCTTTCCCTCTACCAATGAATTGCTTGTTTAATCTAAGAGGCAAATATAAGCTGTTAAATTAAGACCAAAGAAAAAATAACAATTCATTTTTTGTGGATCTCAGGACCTTGGACACAAAACACGAAAAACAGATCTTGGATCGCGCCATCCGTCGATCATCTGCCATAACATTTTTATCATTTCTCTAAACGCGCATGTCGGGGGAATAATTACCGAAACTTTTTCGCGGGGTCAATTAAAATACCTTGGATGATTTCCATTGTTATTTCTAATGAATAATCAATGTTACCAAATGAATTTCTAAATGTTTTCTCCATTGTAAAATGCATAAAGTGATATTTAGAACTTTCTGCAGGTGTTTCTATAGTTAACGAATAACCCGGCCACACACAAAAAAAGTTAGGTATACTTTTCATGAGACTTATATATTTTCCAGTAACTTTGCCTCTTGATCACGAATCTGGGGTCAAAATTTCGCCATCATCACGTCACCATATTTTTTTTTCTTACCTTTAAATATTGGCAAAAAATAGTGAAAATTGATGAAAATTAACTAGAAAAAACTTTTTTTACATCCATCTTTCATCACATTTTTATGTATAAGGATCTGCTGAATCCAAATCCATGATCAAAATCAAAGTGATGTGCTAAATGTTATTAAAATCGCAAAAACGAAGAGTAGGAAAAAGAGGTGAGATTTTATGAGTATAATATGACGCAAGTAGAGTGATAAAGATAAAAAGGCACTAAAATACTTGTAAATATATGACATACGTTGCAGGATTATTAAAGTCAACCTAAGTGTACGAGAATCTAATCGAACGAACCGAACAATGAAACCGTCAAAAAACAAACCGGTTCTTTGTAATTATTATTAATAAATAATTATGCAAGAATGATATTATAACATAACGTTCACTACCAAAAGTAAGATAAGTGTTATTCAGAGAGTTCCATAACTAAATGGTGTTGCATGGCGTTTGGGGAAAGGGAGTCGGCTACCCTGCTGCCCGATATCTAGCGCGCGTTTTCAAAACTCCAGTTTTAGGAACCGACTTGTTTCTGCAAACCGCCCCCATTCCTGATGCTGACCAAAGCCCGCCCTATTCGGCAGGGGACAGCTTTCTGCACGCTTGATCGCCAACCCTTACATTTTACGTTTTTTCTTTGGCCCAATTTGTTATTTTTGCAACTTTACTAACCCAGGATAGAAACTCTTTTAGCAAATGTGTTAACCTCAGAAAACCGACTAGAATCTTTAATCTTGGCCCAATTTCTTAAATGGTGTTTTTTTGGGTCGTCTATTACTAAGTCCGGTTCTGAAAATTCAAGATGGCTAATCCAAAATGGCGTTTGTGTTTTTCTAGATGGCAACTAAATCAAGAGATTTACGCCAAATTTTGTATAAGGTGATTTTTGAGGTTGCTGATTCCGAATTTGAAATTAAATTTATTACATTCATGATGGCGGATCCATTTTGATAGATAAAATAAGCAAAACAGAACATATTGAAAACAAATCTGATATATACAAGTTCAGGTGAATATTAATTTAAAGTTAGTATTTAAAATTTAAGAGAACATACCTAACATAATGAGCAAAGGTTTAATTAGCCGAAAACTGTTTTAGCAAATTAACGTAATAAAATCTAAAATAAATTTTTAGTGGTTTTTTGTCCGGTTATTATGTTTCTGACCTTTATATTTACCAAAACCTGTATAATATATCAAATTTGTCTTTAATTTGTTGTTTGTCCCTATTTTATTTACCATATTGAATTTGCCATCACGAATATTTCAAATATGACTTCCGATCAAAATCAGCAACCTCAAAAAACACCTCATATGACATTTAGCTAAAATCCATTAATTTTCGAAAAAGTTAGTAGTCACCTTGAAAAACAGATCCGTCATTTTGGATCCGCTATCCTGAATTTTCAGAACCTGACTTTCAATTCGTAATCAACGACGAGAAACCCCCTAAAGAAAATTTGGGCAGATCCCAATAGTGATTTCACCGTTTCTTGAATTAGAAAAAACTACACGTGTTACCTTAATTTTGATCATAAATTTGGGTTCAGCATATTCTTTTACAAAAAATGTAAAGTTGTATGTTCTGGTTAGAACTTATAAATATACCTAGAAACTGCAAAAAATAGTCATCTTGAAATAATTTATACTTAATCTGTCATCTAAATCAAACGAAATTTGATAAAAAACAAAATAGGGCCCGAAAATTATCGGCATACATGGTCTGCCTGTCTGTCCTCCTAAGGGCAAAGGGTTCGTAGTAGATAAAAGTTTTAAAAAATAATGAGGCGACTCTAAATTCCATAGAGAATATTTAGGTTTGCCTTGTTTTAGCCGACTTTATCCCAGAGGTCTGCAAAATTTCTTATAACTTTTAATCAAAAAGTAGAAAAGTTTAATTACATGGTAAATATTTACTTTTTTAAATAGTTGGGATTACTAAACTTTGTTTACCTAAAATTTAATAAAATCCTTAACTTACTCTTGTTAAAACTTAAAGTTACTATCTTACTATATTTTCCTACTTCCATAAACTAACAGAACAAGTTTTTTTTATATCATTCCCACTTAAGGAATTCTTTCATAATAATTTATGGGGGGGGAAATTAAAAAAAAATGATTTATTTAATGACAAATAATTTTACATGGTCAACGAGTACAACATTAGTTTTCTAGGTATTAATTAAAAACAAAATAGACAAAAACTACTTAGAATCAGCACTTTAGTAACTATAAATTAAATACTTTTGAAGTTAATCAGCTTTGTTTATATTTTAAATAAAACAAATATGTTTTTTCCCTTTTTAGGGTATGTTGTTCCCATCGCCCCTTCAAAATATTTTCTTCTGCAAATACCCAAACACCCTTATGTCTGAAGATTTTGTGCGACAAACATACACAGGAAGTCTTAGCCGCATGTAGTTGAAAAATATCTCTGTAGTGGTTAAATAAATGAAAATGTTAGTTTTAGTCAAGGAAGTTTAAAGGTGTATGGAAGGCCAATTCTGTAGAACAAAATTGTCCAGGCGTGCAGGGCAGCAGGAATAGGGGAATCGGCCCCGCAGAGTTTGCACAATGAATGGTAGGTCAGGTCCGAACTTCCATAATTCTTTGTAACCATGGTTAAAGTTGACATCATCAAATAAATCACTGTTTTTTTTTGCACAACACTGTTGGTAAATAAACGAAACCGTTATAGAATATTTAAACTTATTGTGTAATATTGGATACTATATCATCTGATTTAACAAGAAAAAAAACAAAAAATTAATCAATTATTTTGATAACACCATTTTTAAAATAAATTTATCGCACATTTTGTGATAAAACAGGACAAGATAGTGTGAATGAGTTTAACCTAATTATGATATTTAGGGATCGATATCTGGAAAATAAAACATTGACAAAAAAACTTACTTTATATTTGTAATCAGCGCTTTTGTATGTAAAAAATCATCGAAATCGGCAAGGGTCAAAAAAAGTAAAACTTACCATAATTTGAACTGGTTGTTTGTGTTTTCGGGTAATAAAATATTTTATACATTTATAATTTGTATAAAAGTAGAATAAAATATTGTTACCTCAGATAACATAAACAAATTTAACAAGAAGTATGGAATTTTTTATATCGTCAGACAGTTCACCAAGGCTAAGGCTTTAATTCTAACGTACCGTTAAGTGTGGTAAAAGGGAGTTTATCTACACCAGACCTAAATATTTGGAGAAGGAAAAACTTCTGCGGGTGGCAGATTTCAGTCCAGACACTCTGGGAATGATGGAACAAAGAAAGTGGGAAGTTCGGAGCCTCTTAAGTTGGACTGTAAAAGAATGCATACATGTGAACCTGTTGAAAGCTGCCAAAAGAATTATACTTGCCAACTCCTCGGAGCACAAGCCGTGAAAATACCTATAAAAATGCAACATATTCCCTCCAGACCGTCGGTGGCAAAGAGAAGGAAGCTTTTCTGTAAGCGTGGGATCATTATTAAGACAAACAGATCTTCTTTAAATGGAATCAATAATGATAAGAGTTGTAGGAAATACCATTGCCCGGGCAGGAAAACAATATTCTAAAGATGGTCTGATTAGAATACATACAGAGTATACTGATTAGACGGATAAAAATACTTACTGGCTTAAAAGACGAATCCAAGCCTTTTTGCAGCAGCTAGGCTATGAATGTAATGTGTCGGTTAAGGTTGTTCCTCAAAAATAACGCCAAAATGATTAAATAACTACTTTTCGCGACACCGAACATGACCGTGCATTGGAGAATTAAACTGAACAAAATTTTTGGAGTCCCAATTCAAGATTACTTTATGATCCTGTGAAAGTAATATTTAAATTGGCCTGCGCTTGTTTTTCCTAATCAGGGGTATTCAGGGTATGTTACCCTTGGATTTGCAAGACAAAACCAAACAACTTTTGGGTAATTTCTTACGATATTGTAAGTAACAAACAATAAACACAAAATTATAATTATAATTAAATAAACCAATAATCACCAAAATATGAAGGTTTTTATCAATCCAAAAAACTTCTGTAACCCCAAAATAAAATCACACAAAGAAACAAAATCGCAATTAATACGGCGCAAACGACAACAAAACATGTATTTCGCTTGTAAGTCTTGATAAGACAACGGTACAGCGCGGGTATGGTTTTATAAACACCGCGCCGTCGCACACGAAAACAGGACTCCGGCTCTGTCAAAAGATTATGTATTGCCGACCTACAAACTCTGTGTAGGTAGGCATCACATTATAATATTTTGGGGAATTTTGTTACTGCGCAGGATCGAGGGGGCTTCTTATGACAGTTATTTTCATAGTGGGCTGGACTTTTTTTAATTCAATTGGCCATAGTATTGGGCTTCCATTAATCGTCAAACTTTCTTAGTTTTAGTTAGTTCTGGCTTGCGCGAATTTTTCCATACTAAGGTTAAAGGGATTTTCCGTCAAAAAATATTAGTACGATTTTTTAAATTATGAGACAAGATCGTTTTTTTTTTTGGAGCACATATTTGATTTATCAGAACGATTAAATAACGAAGAATGGCTATATGAAAGATTATTTGCCAAACTTAGTAAAGTTAAACTTGCACTTCAAGGAATGTAAACTAATGTATTCACGATAAATAAAAAAAATCTCGCGTTTAAAAGGAAACACAATTTTGGATCAGTTGTGTATCTCACAAAGACTTTGATTCTTTTTCAGCTATAAAAGATATCTTGAAACTGAAAAATATACTTAAATTATGCAGGACTTAAAATGTTTGAATGAGTCAATTGAACAATATTTTTTCAGTGCAAATTACCAGAAACTAAAAAATAAATTTTGGGTGAAAACATTTTATTGTTAATGATATCCGTTATATTTTTCAGTTCAAGATTAGAAAATCTTAATCAAAATGACATGAGATTTTTTGCTGCAATCAGCCTATAAAAACCATACCTCGGGCAGAATTTTAGTGCAGCCTGAAAGGCAATTATCTCTTTTTTGAAAATGGTTTTAGTTTTTTTAATTTTTTAAAATTTTAGATTTTTTAAACTTTTAAGGAAGAATTTTTCCCCGGGACATGGGACCATTTGGTGTTTTTTATTTTTAAGATCCGAAATTTTGGTTTATTTTAATTTTTTTTCATTTGACCTAAAACATTTGTTTTTGATCAGCACTAAGGCATTTGAAAATTATATACAAATTAAAATAAATCATGTATTAAAAATAGTGATCTTACATATTTTCTGGCATATGTTTTGCCCCAGCAGGATATTATTTTTATCTTGAAGTCGACAAGTGCAAAAGCCTGCCTAGTAAAGTAAAGGGCATTAACACAAGATTTGTGACGGAATTTGGGAAAAGACAGAAAGATCTTTGCAGACAGAAGATTTGACCATTAAGGTTTTTTAAAAATTAAGAACAGGTCAAGTTTGCATGCTTTTCAGATGGTGAAAAAAAATGCTTGGGATTGCATTCTGTATTCCCTGTTTATAATATAAAAAAAACCCGCAGACAAATTCTTAAAAACAGTAGCTGCTGCAGGTCCCTTACAGCACATCCGTCGCTTTTTGTAAGAATAGGTTATTAGTCATTAATTGAATCAAGAATGTTAAGACTTGTGAAGGAAGGCCATACCCGCAACATGAAACCATTTTTTTGGTGAGGTCTGATATGAGATACACGAAAAGTATACTTATTTAATATTTTATATTTAAATACTTAAAAAAAAAGTAAAGTTTAGAAAATTTTTTAAATGTAACGTGTTTTATGATATTCGGTTATAAGGATTATCTGGCAGACCACTGCTAAATAAATTCTTTTGATTTGTAATTATAATTCAATAACATAAAAACAAACAAACAACTACTAATCTACGTCTATGTCGCCCAGTCTCTTCTGTTAAAAAAAAATGAATTAATTTCCCCCAACCCTTTTTGTTTTTTGGTAAAAGGGGTATTCCTGGTTTTTTCAAAAAATTTATATGCAAATATTCTTAATTTTATAAGTAAAACTTTTATTTGTTGTTTTTTTAAAAAAAAGTATCCAAACAATTTCAATAATTTGTGAAAATAATAGTCTGGTAAATACTAATTTAAATCATAATATTTGTGTTTACGACACACTTTCAATTATAACGTTAAAAATGGTCTATATGATTCTATTTTTTCTGACTGAGCTTTTATTAAAGCTTTCAATAAAACGTATTATAATTTATACAATATTTTATTTGTAATAAAGTTTTTTTTTTTAAAAAAACACATAGTTACCCACCTACGCTCGATGTCGAGTTGTTTTAAATTATGTATACGTATAAGGTGACGTACACAAAAAAGCATTTGGATAATGCTCTTTAGCAAATTATTTTAAAAATTTATTTTTTATTGAACTGTTTTTTTTTTAATAAAAATATTTAAAACAAAATTCTTGCGCGCATACTAGATTAGATTAGGTTCGTTCTGGACTTGGATTGTATATCCTCTACCACTGCAACCTGTATAGGTTTATTGTGGATTCTCCATATGCTTAGAGCTTGCTGTCCAAGCCTTTTTTTTTAATAAGACTCCACAGACTTTAAACGGGCTTCTTAGTAAATTTTGCTGTTTGGGTTTTTTTTCTCATCGAGCCTTGCAAACCGCAGACGACATAGGATCCACAGTTGTACCATAAGTGTTTGCAGTTTCTTTTTTTTTGGGAGAACCTATACAGCTTCTTAGGCCATTGTCCCAGGTGGTTTTTAGGTTTGAATGCCTTTTACCTACAGTTATTCTTGCTACCTTCCTGTTGTGATTCAAGGGGCCCCCTTAATTCGGGAAAGTATTCTTTTACAAATTTTTTACCTGCTGCTGTCCAGGAGGTTTTTTTTTTTTTCTGATCCCCTTCCTTTTGGGGCCAAAAAGGTTCTTTACTAATAACCCCCCCCCATTAATTTTATTTAATTTAAAACCCACGGGGCCTTTATTGCCTGGAAACTTCCTTTTAGTTTACGTTTTTCATTTTTAATAACATCGCAAACTTTTTAAAAATTTTCACCCCCTAATTTTTTAAAAAAAAAAATTTTTAAAAAATTTTTTTGTTAAAATGAAAATTTTTTATTTATAAAAATAAATTAAAAATTAAAATATATTTTTTTAAATAATATTTTTTAATAAAATAATATATATATATATATATATATATATATATATATATATATATATATATATATATATATATATATATATATACATTTTTTCCCCGTACTTGTCATTTCAAAATAAAAGCATAGTGCGTAGACCAAAAACTTTTAAAATGGGTGATTAAGGGAAAAAAACTCAAGTAATAAAATTATTTTTATTTAACTTCCTCGAGAGCAGATATATATACCTGAACCAGTTTGGAACTGATCTTAAAGGAGTTGATTGCCTTGATGGCCCTTTTCCCGTAAATAATATACTTTTACTTTTATATCCCCCTTTGGCATGGGAAAAGTGTTGAATGAATTTTGTGCTGACCTTTTCTGGGTGTCACATATGTTTAAACAGGGGATAATTCCTAAAAAGACTGGATCAACAACCCCAGTGTGTTGATAAAAAAGCAGTGTCCGTGTCATTGAACGACCCAAAAAATTTGGGGGTTACCCATGCCTAATTTTTATCCTAGGTTTGTGTCCGTCCGTCTCCACAGGTTCAACTCCTTGGTATGTTTTGGAGCCATTTGTATACCAAATTAAATTAGCTTAAATGGAAGGGCATGCCTACAAGTCCTTTCTATTTGGTAAAATTATTGGATATCGTCTGTCTAGCCAGTAGCTTGGTACCTATTTATCTAAAAGCATATCAAAAAGTGATTTGACCACTTGGTCTTTCTTAAACTTTCATTGTATGGCCCTTTCTTGTCTTATGATAGGACTTTGGCCTTGTTTGATATGGTGTTGTACCGCTTTTACTTCACCCTGCATAAATATGTGTGGTGATGGTAGATTTAGCAGTACTTCTAAGGCTGCAATAGGGGTCGTTTTAAAAGCCCTCATAATACAAAGACAGGCAAGCTTTTTTGTACCCTGTAATTACCTAATTGCGCCCGAGTAATTGAAGCGTATGTTAACATTGGTCTATCTACCATTAGGTATAATCGCAGAGCCCAGTGTCAAGTTTTTTGCGCAGAGTTTCTCCCAAGGGTAATTTTTGCCTAATGGGTCAGTTTGTTTAGATGTAAACCCCATGTCATTCAAAAAAGAATTACCTACCACTCCGTTAAGTCAGCCTGGGTGGTCTTAAGTCGTCCAGTGCTCTTCTGTTGGTAAAAGGGACACCATCTATTAATTTATGTGCATAATATTTAATATGACCCGAAAAAAAACGCAGAGTGATTAATTTGGATTTTAAAAATAGGTTGCTACGATCAGAAAAGTTATTTCTAAGTATTTAAAGTTTTTAGTTAAGTTTACCAGAAAAACTAAGGTTATACAAATATGGTTGCAACAAATAAAAAAAAAAGATTTTGCTTTTATAAGTAGAAATTAAGAGTAGAAATGCTATGAAATTTAAATTTTTAATATGTTTTATATTCATTTAAACAAACCCTTGACATCTTAAGCAATAAACGTGCTTTATCTTATTTTTGTATTTTAACCCTATCATACTCTATACAAAAACAATACTCTTTTGACTTTTTATTTTTTAGGTACTTTTATAAAAAAGTAGACCCTTTTTTAAGATTTTTTTGTCCACTATTTCCAAGTTCATCTTTTTCAAAATATTTTTTTTTTACTTTTTTTGTCTTCTATAGACGTTACTAAATATTATATTTATTTTGTTTCAGAATGGATAGTGGAATGCAACAACAACTGTCCGGAATTGATGAGGTTATGATTTGGAAGACGCATCAAAGTTAAAAAGGGAAATACTTAAAACATACTTTTGGTTTTTTTTATACCTGATGACCCAAAAAAACTATTTTGTCGTTGTGGAGTTATTATTAGGCCATCAGCTATATTGACTTGTAAAGATAAATTAAACCTTATAAAAGAAAATAATATTTTGTTACGATGAAAAAAACTTTGTTTACTCAACTTGACATAACCTACAACAATATACTATAGATGCTACTAGTTGTACATGTTTTTTTTTTCTCTCTTTAGGCTGCAGCTATAATGGAATGTCGTATCTCAGTCATACCGAATGGACTGACCCAAAAGATCCTTGTAAAGTTTTAAGATGGAAGCTGGGTTATTCTTTATCAAACTTTTAATGTCATAAAACCTGTCCAAACCTTACCACCTGAACCAGGGAAATGTTGTCCGACGTGTCCAGGTTAGAATGTATTTTATTATGTAAAATTTTGATAACCGTTGTTATTTAGATATCGTTTTAAAACTGAAACCATTTTAAACCAGCAAATAAACTTGTTTTTTTTAACTTAAAAAAATCTATTAATGCATTTGTAAAAAATAAACCACCATTTTTAAAACATAAAAAAAAAATTTTTAAAAATTTTTAAAATAATTTAAAATAAAAAATTTAAAAATTTTTAAAATAATTTTTTTTCCAAAGAAGGATATTTAAAGAATAGGGCCAAGGGATTAATTTTGCTTTTTTAAAAATTTTTTAAAGGAAAAAAATTTTAAAAATTTCCAACGGTTTGAATGGTTTAAACCAAAATAAAAATTGCCCCCAAGTTTGTTATTTTAATGTTTTGAAAAAGGTCAAAATTTAATTTTGTTAAACATTCAAAAAAACCGTTTTTAAACCTTTTAAAAATTTTTTAAAAGTATTTTTTAAATTTTTTAAAAACCCCTTGGCCAAAAGAAAAAACTTTTTGTTAAAAAAAAGGCCAATATGCTTTTTAAATTTTTTAAAAATGGTTAAAAATTTTTTAAAAATTTAAATTTTAACAAAAATCTTTCATTTAAAATTTAATAAAATTTTAAAAAAAAAAACCTTTCCAAAAAGCTTAAAAATTAAACATTTTTTTAAAAAGGGGTTTTTGGATGTCTATAATAACACAATTCTGCTGTTTTAAAAGTACTGGTATAAAAATTAATGTCGCCAAAAAAAAAGGAAAGTGAGTTTCTTGTCTATAAATAAGTTAACATTTTTTATTTTTTCTGTTTTAAAGCCAAAACTATTATAAATATAAGATTAACCACGTATAGGTTAACTAAGTTAAACACTAATAAAAATTAGTATACATTGAGGGCGTCCTTGACTCCGGAAGAATACAACTTACTGTATCAAGTGCTGGTGCGGGTAGAAACTTAATTTAACAGTAAAAAATGCAAATAATGGTAAAAATACAGGCCAGTTGCCCTATTTCATACTACCCGCGTTATTTAAAATACCTTCTTTTGTATTAAAAAAAAAAACCAAATCTCACATGCCTATTGAGTTCAACCTTACTGTGCAACGAATCTCGTATTTTGATTTTTGTTCAAAATAATATAATTGTATTTTGTTAGGTAGGATGGTAACTTTTGGCAACTGGATGCCTGCAGTTCTTGTAAATGCCACAATGGAAAAGTTAGCTGTGCCAGAATAAGATGCAATACAACGTGTACGTCTGGTATGAAAATGATTCATGTTCCTGGAGATTGTTGTCCAAAATGTGTTGAAAGTAAGTCTTAAATTAAACAGGTCCACAAAAAAGTGGTGTGTGTACTGGGTGCGGGACTAAGATTTTCTGGCATATTTTTTTCAGCTGAATTGGAGGTCGAAAAACAAAAAGTCAAAAAGCCGCACATTGCAACATTTTTAACTCAACACTTCTGCCACATATCAAAAAAACAAAAATTTTTGCTGCATAACCAGCATTTTCAGTGACTTCCTTCTTCTCATCAGGTTATATAACATTTTTGTCTAAATGCAATATTTTTCGAGTTATAATTAGAACAACTGAATTCTCAGGATTCTTTTAAGGTATACCCCTGAAAAAAATATAAAAAATATTTTTTTGTTTAATTTGGATTTTGTTAGCAAATTTTGAGTAACTTGGTATTAAACATGTAAAGCATATCTGCAAACTCAGAATTCGTATATTGAACCATGTCTTTTAAATAATATTGTTAAAATTAATGATTTAAATACGTGAAAACTAGACGAGATTTACAACTGTCAGGAGAAGGTGGACATTTCCAACACCTGATATAATTGATTTCTTTGTGCGTTTAGGGTAATTTTCTGTTACTATTCTGAAATGTATGTAGATTACCTTAATTTTATAATCTCAACGTTTAAAAGATATCTTATTAAATAAATAAATTATTGTTCAAAGTTACATAAATCGACACCAGAAAATCCTAGACCGACACCCAACACACACCATTTTTTTTGTGGTGTTTGTTTTAAATGTGTTAAAAGAAAGTCTTAAATTATTATTTATACCAATAAAATATTTTATTATTTTCTTTTTAATGGTAAATTACGGGGAGCTAATTTATTTTAGAAATCGAACACACGTGTTTTTAGGCTCAAAGACCAAAAACACACACAAACAAAAAAGTAGGCCACGGTGCGTTGTGGTAATTCTGATTAGTTCTGTTTAGTTAAAGTTGGTTCTGATTTTTGAACGTTTTCGTGAGTGCCATGGCACAAATTTTGTAATGAATATATTTAAAAAAAGATCCAAAATTTGTGTCATGGCACTTAAAAAAGGTGCAGATAACCCATTACTCACGAAACCATTACTAAACATTTAAAACTTATAAAAACTACCACATTTTTTCTTAGTGTGTAATTTTTGGTTTTGAGCCTAACAGACATTTTCAGAAGTAAGAAAATATTTTACATGCATTTAGTTATCATATAAAATATTTAAGTGGTCATAACGTTGTGAATAAAAAAAAAATGTTAATTATGACGTCACGTTTATAAACTATAACTTTTTTATAGCCAACTATTTAGAACAATAAAAGTCGTCATTTTATGGTATTTGACTAAACACCATAAAACACTAAAATAAATTAGCACGTTCTATAATTAACGCTTAAAGAATCATGCATTACAGCGCATATTAAGGTATGATTTTCAATTAGCAAACAATTATGGTATAGGCAACTAAAAATACACAAAATAAAACACTGTGTCTATTTATAACCTAGTCGCATAAATAAAAGTTATTAAAGCACCTGTCAAGCTTGTTGTCTAAAATAAAAATATCCTGAAAGAAATTCAAGAAAAAATATTATTTCCATAATTTTATAACAAAACGATCGCCGAAAAAATTGTAACTAACTAGGGCAATAATTGGCGATCGATAATCTCAACTCTTAATTACCCTTCTTAAAACCATTGTTGATTAAATAGCTATTGCAGCTCTCTAACTAAGTTAACTTAAATCGATCTATTTTGGGCACGTGCAAACATCCTGTATATAGGGCAACGTTTAATTTCCTATTTAATAATTTTAGTTCCATATAAAATATACGGTTTTAAAAGACAAAAAATTAATTATAAAAGAAATAATTGGTGTTTAATATATTTTTTAAATTTTAGTTGAAGGTGTTGTATTTTTTTGGAGATCCCCACTACAAATCATTTACGGAAAGATTTCACATTTAAAGGCGTGGGAAAATACCAATTACGAAGATTGTCAAATAATTTTTTCCATTAAGGTCGCAAACTAAAAGCTAACAAATATATGGCTTCCACCATTACAAACGCGTAGCTAAAAATTTTGGGAGATCCGTTTAAATTTAAGCAGCGTCTGAGGGTGAAATATAACGGAAAAAGAATATCGCTGCCTTATAAAAAAGAAGGTCAATTTAGGGTAAGTTAATATAAATTATTGTTGGTTTGTTTCTCTCTTTGTTTTTTTTTCGATAATATAGTTTAATTTATTATGTTGCATATGTATAATTTTATATTTTATTTTGTCTAAACATAATAAAAACACCTAAGCACTGCTGGTAGCAGATAAAATTCATTTTAAGATCGCTGATTCATTGACCTGTCTCCATCGGGGTAAACGAATAATGATATTCTGGCTTCTTGGTGACGATATGGAGCATGGCCACTCACGTTGGCGGCATGTCTCCATCGGTGTAAACGAATAAGGGTTTTTTTGCTTGTGGGGCCAATTTTAAAAGTA
Source organism: Listronotus oregonensis (assembly GCA_019359885.1). Lineage (NCBI taxonomy): Eukaryota > Metazoa > Arthropoda > Insecta > Coleoptera > Curculionidae > Listronotus > Listronotus oregonensis. The sequence continues at coordinate 65,232 of JAHBCN010002417.1, read as the reverse complement.
ACGATAAAAAATAAATTTTAAGTACTATTCCCTTATTTATCCACTTTTTCCTGGAAAACCCGCTGTAACACTCTTTCAGGTTTTTACAGGTGGTTCCTTGGTACTTCCTCTACCTATATCTTCTTACCTGGTCCCAGGTTCGCCTGGTTTTCCCACTTAAATAAATACCAAAAAGTCAAATTAAAGACTGTTATTCCCTGTTTTATTCCTTTTTATCCTGTTATCCCGCTGAAATTCGCCTTTGGGATTTCACGGGGTAGGCAGGTTTAAAGTAAGTAGGTATAACACCCTTCCACCGCGACCGATCGGTCTATTGTGGCTCACACACTTTTATATTTCTCCCACCAGTCCAGTCCGGGCTTCTAATAAACCCGATGATCCTGTTGGGAGAAAAGGATCTTCACCTCCCCGGCAACAAGTTGTCATTGCCGAGGATTGCGAATCTTAGTCGTGCCATTCCTGGGCACGAACACAGTATGTGGTTTGCCGATTCATCCCCCTCCATGCACATGCCGCACTCTCCGGTAGGCCGATCTTGTGCATGTGGTATTTCAATCTGCACAGGGTGATTCTCTGATATTTTTTCTTCTAATAAAACTTTGTTTGGCCCTGGGTTCTTCCAGGTTTGTCCCGTTAAACTAAATAAATAAACAAAAAAATAAACAAAAGTGAGTTGTCTTTCACATTCATTTCTTCTTTCCTGTTTATCCCCTCGATAGTCCTGTCACACCGACCTGGTGTGACAGGACCAGTTACAAAGGTAAACCTTTTCCTGTAAACTCTACGTCCGCGTCTGGGGCAGAATCACGAAGGGCCACCCTTAGCCACTTCACCAAAACGATGAGAGTCCCTGGACGTATCTCCCTTGGCTTCTTACTTCCTGTATAGTTTGCTGGCTTCACTAGCTCGGTCCAAACTATTATCCTGTAAAAACAAAAATATAACTGTAGCTATTCCCGTTACCGATTCTTCCTTAATGGAAACAAAGTGCCAGCCTTCTTAGTGCAATAATAATCAAATAATCTTGGGGAAGCAAAAGGCTAAAGGCCAGCCTGAAGAATTAAAGGCGGCCACTTTCTATAAACTACCGTTCACCACTATTCCTTGATTAAACAAAAACGGAATTGTAATAAAAGCTGGCCGAAAAGCGGAAACAAAAATATAAACAAAAAATATTAAACAAAAATTACTAAGACTTTAATTTACATCGGTAAATTCACCCGAAAAGCCTATCTCATCCTGAGATGGCTTACTCCCGGATTTCAGGGTGCGGCTGCATGAAGAGCCTTAAGTTTGGAGTACTCTTCTAGAAAGCATTTTATAAATAGAATATAATATTTTTTTTGTAAAGATTCTAAATAATTTGGTAATACCAAACTTTTTCAAAGTAAATTAAGTAGGTTTAATATTTTCCAACCGCCTTTTTTTGGTGTTAAACGTTTTAAAATTTTAGGTTTCACTTGCTACAGTAAGTTTCCGGTTTTGCTCTTTTTTAAACCCTTTTTACTAAATCACTATGTTTTTTTTGATTTGGTCCCTTAATAACATAAGGTATGAGCATATTTAAGTGCTGGTTGTAAGCGTAATCTCCGTCAGAGTGCTTTTTCAAGTTTTTCTCTTTAAAATCTTTTTAATTCGGTAATTTTCTAAACTTGGGCCAATTTCTTGGCCAATAAAAACTAGTGTGTTTGTTAATCGTAAGGCTGAATTCTGTTCATTGCCAAATTCGTAGCAAAATAAAAATTACTTAAATTTTGCTTTTAAAATTATATAAATATTTTTTTTTGGGTTATTAACATAATTAATCATTATTTATATTAAATAGTCTAAAATAAAGTTATAATAATAAGTAAAATGCCTGATTTTCTAAAGGATATTAAAACTGATTTGACATCTGCAAGCATGGTTAGGCAAAACTTGACTGAACTAAAGGTTTGTTTAAGGTACTATTTATTACCTATTGGAATTTTGAAAAAAATATTTTTTATGTTTTTTTTTTACGGATTTTTTAAAATATTATAGGAAAATCCGAAACCAAAAAGGAGATACATCAACTTTATTGAACGCGCTCTCGGCTCGCCGTAGGTGTTCTAGCAGCTGCCGCTCGTCGTTTAACTTTAAACTCGTTTTTCTCGAAATCATTTTTTTCTGAATAATTGCTCGTTTTAAATAAATCTTGAAGCATTTTGTTTGTTTAGGCTTCCTCAACAAGAATCGACCACAATTTGTTAAAAAAATTAGCAGAAAATTTTAGCATAAAAAAAATATGGAAAAATGTCGATTCTTGTGTAAGGCGGCTTTTTTTTAAATTTATTTTGATTTTTTTGTTTCAAATTTGCCCTCTCAGAGATTAACTGTCCGCCATGGAGCAGTGCTCTTTTAGGGGTCGTTTTTGAGCCTCTTTGGGGGTGCGCAGGGTTTTGGGAAAATTTAAAAATATATTTTGGGGAAGGTTTTTTCCAGAAAAGTTAGATTTTCCATCTAAAAAAAAAAAGTGAAAAAAAATACTAAAAATGTGTCTTTTTGAGCCTAATAGGTAATAGTACCTAACGCGTATGCATCTTTATGCAACACAGTAGTTTCTCATGGATATACAAAAAGCTTCCAAATATGTACTTAGAATTAGATCAAAATTTACTCTGTAATTTCTATGTATGCTTAATTAAATCTAAAAGCAGATTTGTTAAAACAAATTATAAACCTCGAAATAGTTAAAACCCACGCCTATATAAATTTTTTTAAAAATTAAAATTTTTTAAATATTTTTTTTTAAATTCACAAAAAAAAAGTTTTTAAATCACATACGGTTTTTCTAGTTGACATCCAATAGCTTCTAAAAGAAATAAATAGATGGTCTACCAGTTGCAGCAGGAGACGGCAAAATTACAAACCAAGAAAATAAAGATTTAACGAATACAATCTTTTAAACCCAAAAAATTTTAATAATTACATAACGAACACTTACTGTCTTGATGCAAAATTTTTTTTTGTTATTTTTTTTTTGGTTTTAAAACGCCTTACTGAAACGCACTCAGAATTTAAAACATATTTTAAATATTTTTAATTTATAAAGGCACTTTATTTTTTAGGTAAATAAAGTTCGAGACAGCATTGAAGTTCGGTTCGAAGATGTTGGGATATTATGGAATGGTCGTAGTTTTTAGAAGTTACCGTACCACCGACATAAAAAAATAAGTTGTGTGGTTTGTGTGGAAACTAATGGCGATGTTCAAGACGAGAAACAAAAGGTGGAAAATCGCGTGATAAAGAGTTGTTAACTTTGGAAGCTCTTGGTGTGTTGGTAATTTAAAATATGTTTTTATTATTTTACATGGTAAAAAAAAATAAAAAGTAAAAAAAACGTGTTTTATTGTACAGGGTTATCCATTATATTTTGACACCCAAACAGCCTTTTTTGCGATAGAAAACCTTAAATAAAAAGTTTTAAGGTTAAATAAAACCCCAGTTTTTTATTCGGATCAAAAATGACATCGCAAAAATGTCAAAAAACAACCAAAAATATATTTGTTAAAGGGAAAACCCTTATATTAATAAATAATATTTTTATATATATATATATATATATATATATATATATATATATATATATATATATATAAATTATTATTTAATTTTTTAAAATTATATAATAATTTTTTTAATTTTATTTTTAAAAATATTTATTATATTTTTTATATTTTATATTATTTAATTTGCCCAATTTCCTTTTAATAAAAACCAAGAGCCCCCAAACCCAAAAAAGGGTTTTTGGACCCCTTTATTTTTAAATGAAAATAAGAAAAACTTTGTTTCAAATTATTTTCTTAATCGTAATTTCAAACTCTTTAGAACCCCAAAATTCCCAAATGAAAAATTTAAAAAATTTTTCAGAAACCTTAAAAATTTAAATTAAATTTTTCAGGAAAAAAAATTTTTTTTTATTAAAAAATTAAGGGGATTGTTAATAAATATAAGTTGGGGTTTTTGCATTTTGCAAAATTTTTTATCGGGAAAGAAAAAACTGGTGGTTCATTTTCAACCTTAAAACTTTTGTATTTAAAGTTTTTTTTCTATCGGCCAAAATAAAGGCTGTAGGTGAGTGTCAAAATATAATGGATAACCCTGTACATCCTTTCACCATAATTTCCAGGTAAGAAAGCAGAATGTGCTAAGAAAATTAAACCCAGTAGATCTACATGTAGCAAATCTCGAATTGACCCAAGTCCGTGCAAGTACTACTTTACCACTGGCATTTTTACCGCCTGTGAATCAAAGCTAAGTTATAACAAATACTACAAGGCGTGTAAAATGGATATGTGTAATTGTCCTCATGGAAAATGTTATTGTGAAAGCCTAATGGCCTATTCAAGAGAGTGTGAGCGGTTGGATGTTAAACCATCTAATTGCAAAAGTAAGTGAAATGCCTTAAAAATATTTATATATATATATATATATATATATATATATATATATATATATATATATATATATATATATATATATATATATATATATATATATATATATATATATAAAATACAGGGTGCCAATGAAAAAAACAAGGCCGATTTCAATATTTATGGTTAGTGGGAAAAAAAAAAATCGCTCCGACCCGTCGATTTTTATTTCAGGAGGAACATTTTGCCTTTTTTTTAACCCTGTCACTAACCCCCGGGAGGGGGTGAGATTAACCCCCTTAATTAAAAGGGGAAAAAGAGGGTCGACTATCTCATTTTAAAGATTATCGAATCCTTTTTTTCAACGCTTCCTAGTTTTTTGAATTGGATGCAGAAATTTTCGAGAATTAATTTTAAATTTAATAACAAGTCAGCATTAAAAAAATTATTGTTTTATCATCTTTAATTTTAATGGCATTTTTTGAAAAAACCCATTTTTTTAAAAAGGTTTTAGTTTTGGAAAAAACCCCTTCGAAGGGGGAGGAGGAAGATTTTAAATAACGAGAACATTTACATTCAAAACTTTCCTTCTATTTTACTTACTTATTTTTTTAATTTTAATTTAAAAATGTTGGCCTCCTGCTTCCATGCAGTCATACGGGTTTTTGTTCAAAACGGTTTCGACGTTCGGGCATTTCAGGTGTAATGTTACACATTTATCAATGATCCGTTAACGTAAATCTTTTGAGATTCGGGTTAGTTTTATAAATTTTACTCCTTAAGTTCTCCACAGGAAAAATCTAAGGTTTTCTGGTGCCCTTTGCGGCCCATCCAC
>JAHBCN010002417.1:0-55000 GCA_019359885.1 Listronotus oregonensis | reverse complement strand
ATCCTTTAAATTGCTTTTAAAATTTACTGCTTGACGTAAGTAAAAAAATGTTTTCTTTAGTTAGTGTCCAATTTTTTTAATGGATCATTCCAATTTTGCATAACGCGCACATAACATTTTAAAGCAATATTTTTTAAAAAACAAAATCACATTAATCAAACAAGTTAAAATATTTATTTAAATACAACTGTATTTTTTAACATTATTGCGTTTAAGTGGCAATAAATTTGCCTGTATGACTACAGCATTCTTATAAAAAAGATACTATTTTATTATTTATTTATTTAATGATTTTCAACCTACTTATTTATTTTTAGTTGTCATCGATATACTATGTGTATGTAGTATTTAGTAAAATAGGTTTAATAATTGTTAGCATTCACTTAGTATTTGTTAATGTAAATTGGTAATACGTTTGTAACAGTTTTATAATTACCAAAGACATTCTGTAAGGAGCTTACGGCATTTGTTTGCAAATAAAAATCGTGCGGTATTAAATTATTGGCATAGATTCGCAACAATACTTGGCATACGTATAGTATTTTTCAAGATATAAGAAAATGACTAGACATATCGATTATCTCCGACTGCAATAAAAATCCTCGGATCCTTTATGGCCATGCCAACAGAGGTAAGAATAGTTCAGGTCCGCACTTTACCCTATACGTTTAGATATAACCTGGGGCAAATAGGACATCATAAATACTTATATGCGCTGTGTCGCCTTGTATTAGACTATCTTGTTAGACTTTTAAAAAGGCATAAAAAAAACTCTAAAAAATGTAAAAATCTGGTTTTTAATTAATACAATATTATAGAAAATAAATATTCAGTCAGGTAGAAATACGACCCTTTACGGTCGGGTGCGATAATTAGGTCAACCTACCTTAATAGTACCATAAAATGCGGGGGTTTTTACTGCATTTAGAAGCAGTCGAGACTTTTAGTTATTTTGTTATATCTTGAAAAATACTATACTTCCGAATATGTATATCAACTCTTTTAATTAACATTGCTTTTGGTTGATAAGTTTAATTTTGTTTGGTGTTTTGAATAAATACTTAGCAATATGTGTACAAAAGCAAGGTGAGTTATCTTTCTAGAATTAATATGTACATGCAATTATCCTACGATTTTACGATTATTTGACTGCCTTATGACAACAATTAGTCCACTTAATCGATTCCCACTATAATTAAATACTTAATATTTATGACGATTTTATATTACCTTGAATATGGTGCAATTAAATAAATTATATTTATTAGCAATAGCAAAAAGCAAAATATTTGTTTTTTTTTTGTTGAATTTACAATTACACTTCTGCCACTTTTAATAAAAATTAGTTTCCAATTATAATTATTCATTTTTAACGTAAAAATTTCTATAGTTAAGTATAATAAATAATAAAATAAAGTTTTTCAAAGGACGTAAATAATTTTTAATAGTTATTTATTTTTAAAAAATATTTGTTGCAAGTAATCATTTAAGGGCAACTGTAGCTTAAAAATAGCCTTTAAAGTTTTTTTTATATTAAATTAAAATTTATCATTGGGATTTTTTTTCTACTTTTCTTCTTTTTTTTAACTTGTAATGGTCCACAAAGGCTCGATGCTTTAATACTAACGTACAATACCACCTTTCTTCAACCTAGCGCTTCTTCTTCTTCTTTTTCCTGGAAGCCGTCTTTCACTTACGCCTAATCTCCCATTGTCTTTTATACTAATCCTCCCTTAAGTCTTGTTCTTTCTACAAGTCTGTATAACCCCGAGACTGGTTGGTTGATATATTCCTGTGAGCTCATTTTCGGTGGCAAAACTAATGCCTGTCTTTTGTGATTTAATGCTTTAGATTCACACAGTATGCGATAGGTTGTTTCTTCCCTCGTCGCACATTCTGCAACTTGGGTCTCCATTGTATGAGCCTATCTTGTGTAGGTGTCCTCTTGGGTTATCGTGCTTTGTTAGCAACCCTACTGTAATGCGACTTCTTTTCCTACGTTGTTTTAGTAGTTCTTTCTTCGTTCTTTTGGATGGGCCCCTTATAAAGCTTTTTCCATGTCTTACTCCACTAAGGTTTTCCCAGTATTTCTCGTGTTTGTTTCGGATCCACTCCCTGGTTGCCCTCGTGATGTGGTTTTGGTCACTCCAAGGGCAGGTTCTGGTCCAAAGTATGGTGTGGTTAATCTATGTCTCGCTAGTTCATCCGCTTTTTCGTTGCCTTCTATTCCCGAATGTCCTGGTACTCACAGAAGAGTTACCCTGTTGCGTTCTCCCAGGACCTCCAGTTCTTTTTGGAATTCCCATATCAGCTTGGACGTCACATTGGAGTTTACTAGTGCCCCTAGTGACGCCTGGCTGTCTGTTATTATGTAGATCCGCTTGCTTTTGTAAGCTCTCCTGTTATTTTCTTTTGCACAGTGCAGTAAAGCATATATTTCTGTTTGAAATACAATTCTGTGTATTCCTAGTGGAATGGAGAATTGTGAATTCATCATTTCACTGTACACGCCCGCTCCAGTTCCCTGCCCGGTTTTGGAACCATTCGTATACCAGATGATGTCTCCAACCGTGCCGTGGAGATCGGATTGCTGCCACTCACAGCAGCTAAACAGAAACAAAACTGAAATTCACTGTTGGAGACAGTTATCATGAGTTTCTTTTAAAAACCTATTACCTGAATAAAAACTCTTTTACTAAACAACTTTTTAATTTACTGCAGTTGTCTCTAAAATATTTAGTTTCGTATTGGGCGCCACCAAGAGTTTAACAAAACGATTTTCGTATTTCTGGCTATCAGTAAAAGCAGAAGTGTGACGCAACTTTACGATAACAAATTTTTAATTAAAAAAATAACATTAAAAAGGCAAACCTAACTTATCTTATTTATGGTTTAATTTATCTTAAAATCTGTCTAAATTTCACACTCCATATTTCAATTTTTTTTATCTAAAAAGTGGGACATGAAACCCACATCAAATATCTACCAGATGCTATTGGCCTGAAGGGGAACACTTTGGTAAGGAAATTTGCATTTGGCACTGCAAAAAAAGTTGATTCTTTTTGCAGTGCCAGAGAAAAATCTTAGTTTTAAAAGCGAATCTCCCAATTGTATTTCTCAGAATTTGATCAATTTTTACCTTCAAAGCCTAAATGTCACGAAAAAAATTGCTTTTTTGAAATTCGGGCATCTAAAATATTTGAATAAAAATTGTTAAGTGGAAAAATTTCAACCGGCTATGATTTATAGAATCACATAAATAATGTTGGGAAATTTTGATCTGGCAATTAAAATCAATCAAATTTAGAAAAATAATACAAGTAGTGGATTTGCTTATAAAACTTAGATTTTTGAATTCAAGAATGAAACTTTTCTTTACCAAGGTATTTTTCTTAAAGCCAATAGGTGTGTATATTTTGGTTGTAGTATATGTTTGGAATATTGTACAGGTTAAATAAAAATATTCCGGTTTGATTTAAAACGTTAGTTTTGTTTATAATATAAATTGTAATTTTGGTTTTGCCAACATATTATACTAAAAATAATATATTTTTTTACTTTTATTTTTACCTTTACAGCTGTTTGAGATGATTATTATATTATTACATAGGTATTAATTTTTTAATGTTTTTTATGTCGTTAAAACCACCTATTATGTAATATATTGCCACTCAAAAATAAAACATAATTTTGCAACAACTATAGGCATAAAAGTACTAAAAGAAAAATTATGTTTATTTGTTAAAACCTAGTCGACAAGATAAAAAATAGTAGTGCTTATTTTAGTCTTGTCAACATGTACCTTTTTGGATGAAATTTTTGTATATTCCCTGAAAATAACGATCAAAGTGTTATTTATATAATTATATAAACAATTTAAAAAAAAAAGGGGTTTGGTTTTTTAATATCTCGAAAATTATTAAAAGTATTAAAAATTAAAAAAAGATCTGAAACAAGAAAGAAATTTTCTTAAAAAAGTCTTACCTCCCAGAACTGTAACTTTAATTTTATAATTTTTACAGAGCCCTGAAAATAGCGTTAAAGGGAGAGTCTGGCTTCCGCGCGTTTTGTTACCGTGTCCGAGTAACGAATCGTGCGCGGAAGCCTGCTTTAAGCGCTATTTCAGGGCTCTGTAAACATTATAAATATTAAAGATACAGTTCCGGGAGGTAAGACTTTAGGAGATTTTCTCATTTTAGATCTTTTCAAATTTTAATATCTTTGATAGTTTTCGAGATATTTAAAAATCAAACCCCTACTTTTTTTTTGTTTAGAACTTTGCAATTTTCATCGTCTCCTTTTTGGGCCTTTTCCTTAAACTTTCTTCATAATATTCCGATTCGAATGACACCTTGATCGTTATTTTTGGAAAATATACAAAAATTTTATCCAAAAAGGTACATGTTGACCAGACTATTTCTGAGAGAACAGTTTTTCCTGAAGTTTTAACAGTGCCTATGAGCTAGTTCCAAACCCAGCGCAAATTACTCTTATTCGAAATAACTGGCAATTAATATCTTTATGAAATCTTGTTGCAATAAATATTTGTGGTTGTTACTATAGAAAGAATGTCACAAATTAATGCCGCCTCAATAACTTGTTTGCAAACTTACGTCGTACAACCTACTTAGAATTTTTTATATTGATTTGTATCTACAATATAGTTTCTGCCCATTGTTTAATTTTAAAACAATTGTTTTGTATATACGTTTTAGTATGGCTAATTTAGGTAAGTTTTTCAGTTTAGGTTTTTATATTTGACGATCTCTGTAACATTCATGTAACGAAAATATTTAAATTTTAAGAGTAGAATTGTTCCTAAATATAGAAATTTTTAAAGAGAGGAATAAATTATTGGGGTATGTGTTAAAAAAAGTGTAAATCTCTATTTTGCTACTTACATGATATATTTTATATGCTATATTTTATGTTGTAAAATATAAAATATTGTCTAATTAGTTCCTATTTTTCTGTATTTTTTTGTAAAGCAGTTTTATTGTTCTCTTTAGATTATAACTACCCTATGAATTTATTAGTACTTTAATCATTTATATCTCTGTCTTATGAAATTTATTCGTATTTGACAAGGCCGTTGCTGATCTAATAACATGGAATTTGTTGAATAAAATATGTTACACATAAAGTATTGATCCCAAATTGTAATTATTCCGTTTATAATTTCCAAAGCTAATGGATATCTTTTAAGCTCATGTTCCTTTTTTATTGAATATCCCCATTTAGCCCAATAGTCTAAGAGCTGGCTGCAAAAACCTCGTCTGCGAGTAACCGGATGAAATATGTTTTAAATAATACTACTCACTGTTTATTGCAAAATCATTTAGTGCCAGGCAATATGGTGCATAAAATTGCTATGTTTTTCTAAGGTACATTTTTGACATGAACCATTGAGTAACCGCTTGAAACTAATTTTAAAATTTGTTTTAAGTGAACAAAATAATTAAATTAGTGCCGCGTTTAATCTGGTGCTACCTCGGCACGACACTTTTTATTTTTTGGTGTTACTGTACCCATCGAGTAACCGCTTTGCTATAATCAAATTAAAGTTTAAATATTTCTTATTAAAAAATACATTAGTGCCACTTCTATTCTAATGACAAATGCCTGGCACGATACTTTATATTTCTTCAAGTCCCATTGTATTGTATTGTATTGTAATGAACGGGGTCGCTCGGCTCTAGTAGCCTCCTTCACTTCGACCAAAGAGATCTCTTGTGAATACCTTCGTTGTTTAGTGCCCGGTAATTCCTATACCTTTAGCAAAGTTCAGGATACGCGGTGCAAGCTGAATAATATCTCTAGGATAAGATATACTCCTTCGAGGTATTTAAGCCGTTGTCGGGTCAGTTTCGCATTCACGGAGAATGTGTTCCTCATTTCGTTTGCCTCGTGACAAACCGCATTGTTCATCCTCAGACATTCCCATGCTATTACTTTTACAACCTATTATAGAAACATTTGGGAATAAATAAATCTGATGAACAGTTATAGTGATTTTTAAGTATTTTTTTTTATTTATACGAGTACTTTATAAAGTATAAAAATGAAATCCAATGCATTTTTTTTATATATTCTACTATAAAATTAATAAAAAACTTCATTTCTGAAAATATACAATATACAATATATAATTAATAAATATACTCCAAAATTTTTGAAATGCTTTAACAGAACACGGGCGCACTGCACCAGAACTAGTTCAATAACTGAGACGCCCAATGTTCGCATCAAGTTTGGACAGAGTCTCCATGCATCTTTTTTTAATGTTAAATCTCTCTCTCGGTAGCATGGGGCTTGAAGAAATATAAAGTATCGTGCCAGGCATTTGTCACTAGAATAGAAGTGGCACTAATGTATTTTTTTAATTAGAAATATTTAAACTTTAATTTGATTATAGTTTAAAGTGGGTACCATGGGTACATAACGCAACAAAAAAAAAAACAAAAAGTGTCGTGCCATGGGGTTAGCACCGGATTAAACGGGCACTTGTTAATAATTATTTTTTATTCACTTAAAACTAAATTTTAAAATTAGTTTCAAGCGGTTACCCGATTGGACAGTTTATGTCCAAAAAAGTACCTTTTTAAAAAAAATTGCAATTTTATGCACCATATTTGCCCTGGCATTTAAAAGATTTTTTTTTAAAAGATACAGTGAGTAGTATTATTTAAAACAAATTTCATCCGGTTACTCGATAGGTCCGGTTTTAAACCAGCTCTCGCTCTACAATAGTAAAACATCGGAAAACCGAAACGAAAAAACCAACCAAGGGAAATTTTGGAAAGAAACCTTTATTTAAGTATCCTACTTGATTTCTGACAAATATCCTTAATTTAAAAAACCTGAGTTTTTTTTTTTGTTTTAGGTGGTAAAAGAAGGTAAACCCCTTTCTATTTTGACAATATATTGAAATTATTAAAATTTAGAGACAAGTAGTTTTATGAAAATTGAATCTAATCAAATTCCAATCAAAAGGGTTTTTAGTTTTTTGCCGGATTGGCATTTTTAAAGTACTTATTTTACCAACCATTGAGGTAGAGTTCTATAGGCGGTTTCTTATTTTGTTGTCACCTAAACTAATCTTTTTTTAATTTCAAAGATTAATTTTATTTTTGAAATTATTTTCATAAAACTAAAAAAATGCTTTATTATTTGCTTGATCTATATCAAATGGTGTGTTCTTATCTTCTTTTAAAAAATTTTGACGGATCTTCATAAAAATTATTTAATTTCTAGGATTAATGAACCAGGGGATCGAGGGCTATAAATAACTAATTTTTACAACTACTATTGGCATCGCAGCGTTTTGAGCAGGTGCAAAATGTAATATTTGTAAATGATTGGGATTGATGGCAGGGGTTTTTGAAAAGGTTTTTAGCTTATTGTTGGTAATTTTAATTGGGCCCCCCTACAGTCTTTAAGGTTAAGTTTATTTTTAAACACTTCTTTGGGGTTAGAAAAAGACTTTTTAAATTTCCTTTTGTTCTAATGCAATAGACAAGGGGGGGTAGATTGTTTAGTTTTTTAATAGCCTATTAAGTTGAAAAACATTTTTTTGCTAAAACTTACACCGATAAACGTACTAGGGAAAAACTTCTAGGGGAAACAGGTAAACTTTACAATTGCAGAAATGGGGGAAAATATATTGTTTAAAAAATTTTTCATTCATCCTTTTAAAGGGTACATAAAAGTACTCTATCATAATAAATAGGGAAATGGTTACCGGTTAATTCTTCTTTTTTTTTTTACTTTTTTTTTGGGGGAATATATTTTTTCCATAAAAATTTTAAATTTACTTATATTTTTCCCTCTCACCCCCCAAAAAAACGGTTTAAATCAAGGCTACTTTTCAGGGTATATTTTTGGGTAGCAAAATACGATCTTTAAAAATCCAGTTGGTCAGAATTGTTTTGAAATCAAAATGTTCGTTTGGGCTAATTCCTAAAATAAGTTCATTGAAAAACTTGGATTGTAATTACTTTTAAAACAGGTTTATTTGTATGTGAAATTACCAGATTCAAAACTAAATATTTAAACGAATAAAATTTAGGTAAAAAGAACTGTAGCGGTATTCATGCCGTTTTTTTTTATTACTGCAACTATCATTTACGTTTAAAAAAAAATATACTATAAAACAAAGTTGGGCGTTTTTATTTTACAAAAAAAAATAAATTTAGATGAAACACTTTATTTGTATCCTTAAAAAAACATTTGTCGAATTTAAAAGTCCAAGATACCTATTGGTTGTCTTTTTAAAATACCTTCACTAAAATAAATCATGATACTTTTCTTTGTTGATAAATTTATTTACTTGTTAAAATCCAGTTATTAGAATAGCAATGATATATATTTACTAAAAAAAATGAAAATATTGAATACTTTTTCGTCCATAACTTAAAGAATCTTTAACGCTTTGCGTGTCTCATATTTTTATCTTTTTATCTTAATGTACGTATTTAATTTTTTGTTGTATTTTTAAGCAAATACTTTTTTGTCCTATAGCAGAAAGCACCATTCTTTGTATTAATAATTTATTCATATTTTTGCATTTTTGTATAAAGTTTTGTTGCATATAAATTTTATTTACTAGAAATATTTAATAAAAAATGATATATAAAATAAAATTGTTTAATTCATTTGTTCCTTTGTTTTTTTTTCGGGGGGTGGGTTTTCCCGTAAACCTCTCGGCATCCCTCTCCCCAATCCCTTTGTAATTCAGAATTCCGAGTTGCAAGTCGGAATTCCGAGTTCTAAGTCAGAATTCCGAGTTCTAAGTCGGAATTCCGAGTTGTAAGTCGGAATTTGTACTGAAAATAAAAATAAAAATTTGTGTGGCCCTTCCACGCTTTCGTAATATACAATATAGAGTCATTCTAAAATTGACAATTTTTTTTATTTTCCCCGTATCTTTTAGCACTAACAATTACGGAGATACCCTATAAAAGTATTGAAAATGGAACACCCTTACATTATTTTTTCTTACTAACTAAATATTTAGCAGCGTTTTCATAAGTGAGCTCCATTCCAGCAAGCTTTCTTACATTTCAAATACGTTGGGCACAAGGAAGTTTAAAGGTGTATGGAAGCCCAATACTGTAGAACAAAATTGTCCAGGCGTGCAGGGCAGCGGGAATAGAGGGGTTGGCCCCGCGGAGTTTGCGCAATGAATAGTAGGTCAGAGCCGGACTTCCATAATTCTTTGTTACTATCTATAAAGTTGACATCATCAAATGTCAAATTCAAGCATTCACTGTTTTTATTATTTTTTGCACAAAATTGTTGGTTATTAAACGATACTACCATAGAATATTTAAAAGTATTGTGTAATATTGGATTTTATATTATCTGATTTATGGAAAGAAGCCTTCTATTTAAATGGTCGATATTTTTGTGAGTTCTGTATTTTCACCAAAAATCTTTGTAAATAAAAAAAACAAGATTTTTTAAAATAAATTTCAAACATTGTATGATATTTTCATGAACTTATCACCAATTTTGTGATAAAAGGAGGACAAGATAATGTAAATGAGTTTAATCTAATCCTAAGATTCTGGTTGTACATTAAAAAGTGAAAATTTTTATTACTGCTTTTTAGGCATATATACTTTTCACTAATAACAAAGATTCATGAGACAGAATTACAGTGGTTAAAAATGTTTAGTAACCTTTGGTACCTAGGTATCCATTGTAACAGTATCCGTTAAATATTTATGTGCCTATAGTATGTCGAGCTTAAAAAGTTGATAATGTAAGTTTAAGAAACCAAAATCTAATTTCTTTTTAAACAAATACAGAAAAAACAAAAAGGAACTTTAGCATAAAATTGTATTCCTTTCATTCATGAACTGTATATTAAAATTTCTGTCTGTCCAGTAATTAATAATTTTGATCCTTTAAAGAATGTACTAAATTATTAAATGAAATAAAAGTACCTAAATGTAAACCTTATTTCTTTTAATAATCCACAGAAATACACAAAAATTGTGAAATCATCTAAAAGATAGTTAAGATTGCCTTACTTTTCTCACTGCTATTTTCTATGAAATTTCCATTATTTTTTTTATTCATAATTGATATATTATTATTTTCTGGTTACCTAACGTTACGTCTCATAAGAAGCACTAATTTAAATATAAAATTACTAAAGTAAAAATGCCGGGTATGTTACCCTTGGATTTGCAAGACAAAACCATACAACCTCTAATCATTTTGTTACGATATTATAAGTAACAAAATAATAAAGACAAAATTATAGTCACAATTTAATAAACACTAATCACTAAAATAAGAAGGTTTTTATCAATCCAAAAATCTGCAACCAAAAAAATATAGGTACTCACCCCAAAGAAAAACAATCGGTGAAAATGCACAAACCACAACAAAAATGACGGATGATGACGACGACGAGTTACATAACGCGGATAGGTAGCTCTACAGCGCCGCGCGTGCCCTACCAAAAACCTTAGACAACCTAAGACCATTACGGCTCTCATAAAAGTATAATGTGTTGCCTAACTACACACTGATTTATCAGTGTGTAAGTAGGGAACACATTAAATTATTTCGTGGAATTTTGTTATTGCGCAGAATCGGCGGGGCCAACTCTGACAGAAATTTTCATACTGGGCTGGACATTTTTTGATCGAATGGGCCATAGCATTGGGCTTCCATACACCCTTAAACTTCCTTGGTTGGACATCGCCCAGCCGAGAGCACTAAATATTCGAACAGCAATGAACCACTTTAAAGATTACAGAAATTTGTAGTGCCTAAAAAGCTAGAAAGATACACGGGGTACAAAATAAAATAGCACCACCCGTGTAAATGAAAAGTGCTGTTTCATTTAAAATTTGTAGAATTATTTATTAAGCTTGTTTTGTTTATAACATAATTTTAATTGATATCAAAACACTACGGTTTAATTAAAAGCTATATATAATTTATTTAAAATTAAATAACTTTTATTTAACGGTTTTATTTATTTTAATAACCTAATAATAACATTTCAATTACTTAACACACACACTCATATTTAAATAAACTTGTTTTATTATTATTATTATTATTATTATTATTATTTTATTATTATTAAAGTAAAGCGAAATAGTGACTGTAATTGTCATTGCAAATGACTTTATTATCCATCAATTAACTAAAAACATAATAAAGATTATTAAAATTTAAACTATTGTCTTTAAACTATTTTCTCAGTGTAAACTAATGTGGTTAAGTTGTAAAATAAAATATTGATAGCGCCTGGTTGTTGCTAAATGAGAAAAAATGTTTTTTACGCCGCCACTTTTAAAATCTTAAAGGCGGAATTTTAAACTATGTGACTGTCTAGAAAAATATACATATAGAATTATAACCTTGGTTCCCCTTTTGGAAAAACTGGAAGTGGTATTTTACGTCCAGATAGATGCTGGATTGCCTATTTACACCCTTACTCTTAACTATATACGCATCATAAAGGACCCCGCAATTTTCTTATGTATGTACAGTGATAGTTGTGATATATTGTACGCTAATCAAAAGTTTCCACGGGCAAAAAACCTAAAAACCCTCCCAAAATCACCCTCAAAGGTCACTGGGATTTTTCTTATGGGTAAATGGTTTCGGTCAATTGTTTTTACCTTTGCATAGTGATCACTGGGGATGATATCGACTGATAGTTTGGTCAATAGCTTTGCGGAATTTTTTGATAGTGTTTTTGATAGCAAAGTTGGGATCTGTGTACGGATAAGTTCATATGCAACTATGGGGGATGGGGTTGGACTTTAATTGCGGGGGTGAGGGAGTTAAGGGATATTGGATAGCATTCCATTACCTTAACATGGGGAGAAGTTCGCTTTAAACTGCTCAAAATCCATAAGTAGGAACTTTATATGGCATGGCCTTGGGAGGGGATGTAGGTGGGTATCCAATTATTGGGGTTGTGGTTAGTTGTGGTTAGAGTAACTGGTGGCCATACAGCTAGCCGTGGAATGGAATTCATGATAAAATGGCTTCGCTCCCGGTCAACAGGAATGCAGACTTTAGTTTTGATTAGATATTGGGAGGGGATTACATGTCCCGTAAAAAATCCATGTACAGGGGTAGGCTGTAACTCTTTAACTATTTAAGTGGCTACAATTTGACAACAC
The DNA here is from genome assembly GCA_019359885.1 of Listronotus oregonensis. NCBI lineage: Eukaryota > Metazoa > Arthropoda > Insecta > Coleoptera > Curculionidae > Listronotus > Listronotus oregonensis. The sequence goes on along the minus strand of JAHBCN010002417.1, from coordinate 42,839 downwards.
TATCAAAAAATTCCGCAAAGCAATTGATCAAACTATCAGTCAAAATCATCTCACTGACCTTTGAGGGTGATTTTAAGGAGGCCTATTGAGAACTATTACTATGCAAAGTTGAAGAACAATTACCTGAAACCCATTAAACTTAAAAAAAGTCCCAGTGATATTTAAGGGTAATTTTTGGGGGGTATGGGAGGTTGTCGGGTGTTTTGCCCGTGAAGACTTTTGATTAGCGTGTTGAGAACTATCACTAAGCAAGCACTAAGAAAATGGGTCCTTTAAAAAAAAAAATAACAAAAATAATATTTTTTTTTACCTAATTTTTTTTTCTTTAACTTTTTAAAACCTGCCGAATAGCCGACCAAAAGTGTTTCAATTAAAAAAAAATATCAATAAATTAATAAAATAGTCTCAAAATAGTGTAAAAAAACTTTGACAGCTTTTTTAATATTCTATAAAAATCAGAATGGATCCAAACTCATATGCAATGATAGGTCCGGGTTTTCCGATAAACTTTGAGTGATAAAAAAATGTACATTATTGCCCGAGTAATGGAACAATTCGTCCGCCCGCTTAAAAGTTAATCCATGAAGATAGACATTCTAGCGGTAGAGCGGCAGCTGAAATGAGGGGATTTTGGGTCCCATTATCTCAAAAATTATTGATTTTTTTTTAATTATAAGAATTATTATTGTAGACTACAAGGAGATCTTTATTTGTTGTTTAAACAAAAATTCTTTAATTTGCATATTTTGGTAGATATTAGCGGGACTTGAGGGGCCATTTTCAGCACATTCCCACCTGTTAATGTTGATAAACTTTTTTTTGCTTGAAAGCATCTCCAGAGACCTAAGAATTGCGCCACAAGGGAAAATTTTACAGCTTTATTTACAGCTTTGTCCCTTTATTTACTGGACTACACTGGGCTTAATGCCAAAAATAAATGTATATCTTTCGTGGGGAATCCTTATAGAAAAGCTTAAATAATACACACTATTTTTTTCTAATTCATAATTTAAACGTTTTCCATTATTCCTAATATACACTTAGAAGAATAGTAAGGTTTCTTATGAATTTGAAAAGAAAAATAATTAATGGGCAGTTATACTTTTGTTACATTTATTTACTCAAAAATTACACGGATCTGGGTTAAAAAAATCCTTAAACAAAAATGCTTTATTACAAAAATTATTGCATTATTATATTAAAATAATTGCACTGTTTGAGTCAATTAGTTGCTAGATTATTACAAATATACCAGAATTACGAAATTTTTATTTAAAAATTTTTGCTAATTTTTTAGAAAAGGAATAAAAAATGTTAATACCCATGTGCATATATTTTAACAGTGTACATATCTAAACATTTAAACATAGAAACAATATGTATTTTAAAGCTAGTTTACTTTATGATATATATCTTTCATGAATAAAAAAAGTAAGCAATGCTTTAAATTCTAATGAATAAATATATAAACATAATATATAATTTAGGTAAACAGTCTTCAGTATTTTTTTGTACACCATGATATGTATATATTTTCTAACTTCTCTGTCTTATCTCTTTATTACCTAAATTTATTTATATTGCCTTAACTAATTTTTATAACAAATTAAAACCAAAACAAAGCCTATGAAATAACTAATAATATCTAAAAATTAGGGTAACATAATAAACGATAATTTTAAAGTTTTTAAATACATCATATAAACATTTGTGCATTTCTAATGCGATATAAAAAAATGTAAGTTTTAACAAGTTTACAATTTTAACATAATTTTGATCTATAGAATTGTTGACCATAATAATGCTAGTTAACCAAATAGGTTTTTAAATCCACAGAAAATAAGTATAATAATATCTAACATCATACTTTTTTCACGAATATTTTTAAAAAATAAATAAAAGTGAAAAACAAATTTAAAAATGGCGTAGCTTTATTTTTTGGTTTCTAATAGAGTAAAATAAAAACTCTTCAAAGGGCATATGTCGCAGATGAAACAAAGATGTGTTTCTTTAATATTTATAATTTCTCATAAAGACTTGTAAGAAACCCAAGTATTAGGTACTCTCAATACCGATTTATACCAGAGCAGTGTTTGTTTAGTACACTGGAAGAGTTGTTAATAGATTCTTGTAAACGATTAATGATTGATGCATTATGGCTCCTGTATCTTATTTTTTTTCTAAATACCTTAAGAAATTTTAAAATTTACTTTGAAAACAAACTTTTAGTGAAATTTTTATATTTGTGACAACGTCTCTTTGGTTTAGATTTTATAAAGTTATTATAAATAAAAAAAATATTTAAAACTTTGTACTGCATCAACTTTTAAATTAACCAAATTATTAGCATCCAAAAAACGTTAATTGCTTTTTTCCATCCTTTCTAGAAATATGACATTTTAATAATTTTTACCTATATGTATTTGTGGAATCAAATTGGTAAGATAGGTCTTGTCATAAGCTAAGAGATTCTTTACGACTTTAAATTATCACAACTGACATTAAATTTTATGATTTTTTCTTTTAGGTCATGTGGTTACATACCAAAAACCAAAATTTAAAATTGTGCTCTTATCGCCAATCGCCCAAACTCCAGGTGTGTATTGTACACGTAAAAATAATTTTAAAACCCATATGTGCTTATACGATTCTCATTTGTTTTTAAAATATAGCGTAATTACAAACAAACAAAATTTCCTATATTAACATGATTTTAATTATAGCGCTGTTTTAACAAATGTACAAAAATACCGTCATTAACCTCTTTACACATTCTACTTCGTCTGCGAAGGTCTCTTGTTGCTTTTTTGAGTGATTTATGTCTTTCTTTGAGAAACACCGCCGCATTTCTAATGCGTCGAATTAGGGCCTCCCGATTAGTCGACTCTTACTTTGTACACCTTATTTTTAAACCAGTCCCACAAACAATAGTCCAGTGGTGTGAGGTCTGGGGATCTTGGAGGCCAACTAGTAGGACCACCGCGACCCAAGGGTGGTAAACTAAACAAGGAGTGCTCGATTTTTACTATTTTTCCGCAGATATAGGTTATGTTTGGATGTCACCTGTTTGCCCATTTTGCTAAGAAGGTATATTTATTTTATTAATTTTTGTTAAATATTTAACTTTTAAAAACTATTTTGGATATGCACTTACTATTAGAACTTAATGTATAATATTTAAAAAAATTAAGACTTTATACTACTTGTAAACAAAACAAACAGGCAAACGGATTACGTCACAAATATCGAATTGACATTTAAATTGGCGTATATGGGCTTAAATGGGATCGAGCACTCTTTGTTAAGTTTATCACCCTTGACCGCGACCAATCCATAGTCCTGGAAACTTTTCGTCCAAATATTGCTTGACCTGACGAGCAAAATGTGCGGGGTCTCCATCGTGTTGATAATACATTTGCATTCTGATGTTAAGAGGAACTTCCTTTAATAATGCTTTAAAATTATTTCGCAAAAAAATAAGTAGTTCTTTCCTGTGAGACGATTTTCTAAAATGTGTGGGCCAATTAAATATCTATCGACCATACCACACCACACGTTTACCGAAAACTTGCACTGAAAATTAGTTTCGACTGTTGCGTGTAGATTTTCGTCTGACCATACATGAGAGTTGTGAGTATTATTGATGCCATCACGGGTAAATGTTGCTTCATCGATAAAAGGTATGCTCGATACAACAGGACGATTATTATTTATCAAACCACAAAATTGCGTACGCCTAACATAATCCTCCCGTTTTAGGAGCTGTACACGCTGTATATGGTATGAATATAGGCCTTGCTCGTGGAGTGTGTTGATTACTCCTTTCTGTGGAATGACCAATTGAGAAGAAATTCTTTGTGAGCTGGTTATTGCATAATATTCTACCAAATTTAGAATATTTTCTACTTCTTCTAAACCTTGTCGAGTGGCTCGTTCATGTCTTATGTTAGTACTGGGCAGAGTTCCGGTCCCGCAAAGTTTGTGGTAAACTCTGATAAATACGTTTTTGTCCGGATTTCTTGGGTGTGGAAATCGTCGACGGTATTCTTGAACAGCAGCTGTAGCATTCTCCATTACAACCATATTTGCATATTCTAAGTTTAAATAGATGTGTGGCATTTTATAAGACTTTAATCGTACAATTTCAAAAATAAACGCGTCAAACACACTGACACTGACACTGATACATGTCAGAACAAAAAAACGGAGCAAACCTACAGCATTTGTGATAAGAAGCGGTAAACTATTTAAAACATTTTAATTACCCTATAATTTAAAAATACATGAGAATCTGATAAGAACATACGAGTTTTTTAAAATTATTTTTACGTGTACAATACTCACCTGGAGTTTGGTGCCTTCCTCCCGTCTCACCCTGTATATCATTTTATTATCTGGTGGCATTTTATATAATGCTCAGATTTTTTATAACAAGGCCTATTTTAGCAATGGCTGATACACATTTTTTTTAAGAACGGTTTTCAAATATAAAACCTATTGCTACAATGTTTCTTTTGAAAGGTTTATTGTTTGTAAAAAAATATTTCTAATGCACGTTATAAAACGGCAATTTTACTTTATCACCTTAAAGATGTGGTAAAAACTTAAATTTTATAATTATAACCTTTGTTAAAGTAAAAAGTTTAAAAATTAAATTATATTTTATATGCGTTTATATTTTGAAATAAGTTTTATGTGTTAAATGTCAACGCAAAAGTTTTGGTTAGTAAAACTGTATAAAAAGATTAGATTTGCAATACATTAACGTATTCTTAATAATTAAGTATGATGTTATAAATTCGCAAGCTCACCTATTAAAACATTTTTAAGTAACAAAATCTCTAATTGGTAAAGAGCGAAATCCTATAATTTAAGACATTTATTTTAACAAGTATATAGACCAAATATATAATATTATAGGATTTATATGTTTAGAAGGATAAAACTGACGACACACGCACACAGACACACGTACAATTAGATGAAGAAGTGCAAAATTGATATGATTTAGATATTAGTACAATATGACAAAACAATTCTTATTTTCTAGTATATATAGATAAATTTTCTAAAAGATGAAAGTATTTATTGTAAAGTAGGGAAAATATAATTTTATTTTCAAATAAAAGTATATATTTATTATTTGCATACTGTTTTTACAAAATCAAGAAGTCATGAAAAAAGTATAATAAAGTAGTAATTAAATATCTATAAAATATTTTTTTATACCAAACAAAAAATAATTGACTCTATAAATAGCATATTATGGTTTTTAAATTATTCTGGTTTTAAGTTAAAAAATATCTATTTTTTTAGCTCATGTCCTTTTTTTAAAAAATAAATTATCACAAATAGGGTACTTTTAGGGTTATGTGTTGCGGCGATAATACAATGGCAGTGGGGATAAAAAAAGAATATTAACCCGGCAGTGGCGAATTAAGGGGATTTCTGGTTCAGAAGTTTCAAAAAGTCGATTTTTTGCTATTGGTCTTTTTTTAATGCCTTATAAGGACTGACCAATTTTGATACCGCTTTGCCATTTTGTAGAGAAAACTGCAACCTGGAAATTTAAATTAAATACAAAAAAGTCGATTTTTTTAACTTTTCTTTTCAATTGGCTGCCATTTTATAAAAATAAACGATATTTCTTTTTCGATTTTTTTTTTGGTCTCGTCTGCTTATTACCTAAACCAGGTGCGCCCGCCTACCGGAGCACGGCGAGCATGAACTTTTTTTTGAGATATTTTATTTAATGACGGTTTAACATTTTTGGGCAATTTTTTTTTTTAATTGTGAAATCTAAAGTGACACTTTTCAAATTTTATTCACGTTGTCAAATATCTTAGTTTTCATAACTAGTTACGAAAAGTAAAATTTTTCGTAACTGGTGATAAAAAGTAAGATATTTGACAAGTCAATGAGTTTTGAAAAGTATCACTATGAATGTCAAAATTAGAAATAATTAGAAAGAATCATATCCTATTTAAAATTTAAAAAATGTAGTGTAAAACGCGTTGGATAACACCATTTTTCATAACTCACATATCTGCACAAAAAATAGTTCTTTTTCCAACTAGTTGCACAAATAACTATTTAATGTAGCCGAAAGGTGAAAAAATTCAAGGGTATAAGCATTGTTTTACTTATTATTTAATTTTACCTTAAAAAAAGGTTAGAATTGAGGTAAAAATCGAAGCTCCAAGCCAGAAAACCCCCTAAAGCAGCGTTTCTCAACCATTCAGTATTTGCGGCCCAATTTTTAGTCCTAATTTTTATCGCGCCACCGTACAATAAAATGTATACTATAATAATGTTTTATGATTTACACAAGCAAAAATATGCCTCAAAGGATGGCTGAAGCGTCCGCGTTATAGCAATGAAGAACCCTTAAAAGACGGGTGTCGGTAAACGTTACGTTCAAAGAAAACAAACTTTTTTTAATATAGATTTCAGCTTAATATAGAAAAAGGACTGAAAGTGTCAATTTCTAATATTAGCATTTTTTTTGAAAGACTCTGCGAGACGGGCCCGAGGAAGTCACTAATAACACAGCCCCACAAAAAGAAGGTCCAAAAGACTGGATAGTGTATCTTTATGTTTTTGTGGTCGCTAAATCCGAATCCCTGCTCAGTTTGACCCCATCAGGTCAGGCTCAAGGGCATTTTAAAGTCCCCAAAAACATAATGATACCATGGTCAAGTCTTTAGGACCTTTAACTTTTTTTTTGTAGGGCTGCGTAATTGTTAAATTTGTTTTTAATTTGGTAAGTTTTGATTCAGTAAGTTCTTTTTATTTAATAAGTTAATTATTAAATATTATGTTAAAATGTATTTTGTTTTGCGTTAATCAATTTTTTAAAATAATATTTCGCACACCCCCCTCTAGTGTCGCTGCCCTAAAGGTATTTGAGTTACACTGGTTTTTCAGGGTAGTCTTTGTCACATTTTATCTGATTTTTTGCATATAACTCAAAAATTGCATTTTTAAACATTTTTCTGCTAGAGTGACGATATTATAAATAATATTTATGTACTGGTAGTAAACAAGCTATCTACTAGATTTTTTTAAACAATTTGGTTAGGTTTTAAACTGGTTTTTAAACTGTGTAAATATACTTTTATTGGTAGATTTTGTAATATCTATTTTTCACTTTTAAAAAATGGGCTATATTTGTGATAATTATTATAATTGCTTGTTGTTAAATGTAAAAACTTATTATTTATTCAGGTTAGGAACAAATAATTGCATACTGTTATTTTCTTACAAAGGTAATAATAATAAAATTAATTTCCCTTAATTTACAATAAAAATAAACTTATTTTCTAATAATATACTTACATTGATTTATCTAGTTAACCATCACCAAAAAATATATAACATATAACTTTAATATACATAAAATTTTCCTAGATTAAATTTACATATTTTTAAATATTTTTTACAATATTATGTAATCACAATTTTGATATGTGTATTTTTGTTTGATATGTATTTGTATGGACGCTTTTATATAAAAAAAGAGTTTATTCAAAACTAATATTGCTTTCATTGTATATTATTAATAATCATTTTTATGTGAATATAAAAACCCGCTCCAAAGTATATAAAGTAATTTATTACTGTATATAATTTCTTTCCATTACTTTTTACCATATGGCATTGTTATTAATTTTTTAATAGTAACTTAACTAAAAATACAATTTGGGTCCGATTTTCGTTAAATTTTATTACTTCTGTTAAAATGTTGATTTTTAATTTTAAAGAAACATATTTTTTAAAGCATTAAGTAATACGAAAAACTCCCTTATGAGCTTAAAAACAAAATTAGAATCTTTATCCTTTCTTTATTTTATTTTATTTATTTGCAAAATTTACATTTAAATAAAAACTTTTATGTCTACAACAATTCTAAAAATAAATCATTTTAATATTAGTTTTACTGATGAGAAAGCAATTGTATAACTAGTTTTGGCATCGTGGTTTTAATGTTTCTAGTATGAGTTTTAAGGACTTTAGTAAACATCTAAAATTTCTAAATATTACATGACAACATATGCTATCTTAGCTTTATCTATAAAGTCGATGGTGTGTATACTCGCTATTGCTTTTTCTTATTCGAGGTTACTTGCTTAACTTGTGCACCTTGGAACTTTTAAAATTATATTTTTTTTGTTGCTTCTGACCGAAAATTTAACAGTAGTTACAAACACTAAAGCCACAAATGATATTAAAATCTTAATTTACAAACAATATATATTTTTTAAAAATATTATTTAAACAGTCCCTTGTTAAAATCAAGAGCTACAGTTACCAACCAACAGGATATATTAATTAGAAATAACATTGACCAATAAAGGTGGAGTGGATATTTTTATTATTAAGAGAGTTAAAAACTTAAAATACACTAAAAAGATAACATTTTTGAAACAAACAAGGTTTATTTAGTTTTAACCTTTTTATTATTTAATAAATATAGTAAAGCCCTAATTAAAAGTGCACAATTGTCTTTAGATAGACAATTGAGACAAGACAACTTTCAAAACGTAATTTATTTTTTAATAAAATATTTTAAAAAATTAGTAAGCGACTGGCCTTTAGGTTATGGATTTCCAACAACAGGTTTTATGTGTAAGACAATAATATTTCCACAGTAAATATCAAGCACATTATTCCTTTTTGTTATTTTTATTTTAAGACAAAAGAGCATAAATGTTAAGTGAATTATCGTTAACATGCTAGAGTTATAGTCCAGTAAATGAAGGGACAAAGCTGTAAATAAATCTGTACAGTTTTCCCTTGTGGCGCAATTCTTAGGTCTTGGGAGATGCTTTCGAGCGAAAAAATGTTTATCAACATTAACAGGTGGAAAAGGGCTGAAAATGAACCCTCAAGGGCCGAAAAATGGGTTTCTTGCACAAATATCTGCCAAAATATGCGAACTGAAGAATTTTTGAAAAAAAAATGAAGATCGCATAGTAGTCTAAAAAAATTGCCCTTATAATTTTTTCCAAAAATCTATAGTTTTAGAGATAACGGGACCCAAAAGTCCCCTCATTTCAACTGCCGCTCTACCGCTAGAATGCCGCTATCCTCATGGATTTACTTATAAGCGGGCAGACGAATTGTTCCATTACTCGGGCAATAATGTACATTTTTAAATCATTTAAATTTCATCGGAATGGGAAAACCCGTACCTATCATTGCATATGAGTTTGGCTCCATTCTAATTTTTCTAGAATATTAAAAAAAGGGTTAAAGTTTTTTTTTCACAATATTTTAAGAGTATCTCATTAATTTATTGATATTTTTTGAAAAATGGTTTGTTATTAACAGTTCTTTCTTATAATGAGACCTTAGCAAGTGTTCAATGATCCCAGAAAATCCAGAAAAAAAATCCGCAATTGCGCCAACTGCGAATGAAAACTGTACAGATTTATTAACAGGTTTGGGTACTTTAAGGTCTTCAGGCTATGGACTATTACGCATAGAAAACGTGCATCTATTTATTTTTCCGTATACCTTTGTGGTATAGATGTAAGAAAAGTAAGAACTGTTGTAGTGTCTTACAAACTGAAAATCATACCTTGGTATGTTATGACGTAATTATTACTTTCTTAAGTTCATGTCCAGGGTGATATTTGATAAAAGTCAAGACCTTATTTTTACCAAAAATATTAAGTAATAAATTATAATCTCAAATTAATATCATATTAAATTGTATTAAAACATGTTTAATAAATGGCTTTAATGTTGTATTTTTACGGTAATATTGTAATTTTGATTAATAAACTTTAATTTGTACATATTCTACTTAGTTCCAATGTGGATTTTATAATAAAATCTAAATAAGGCACTGATCAATATGATCAAACACAAAACCCGGTCCACATAATATTTTTACAACGGTTCTTATAATGTTGAGGTTAGGTTGCGCATAGAACAATACTATAATTTTCTTTAAACTAACACCATTTACATTTGTACTTTTACTGTAGTTTATAATGTTTTAAAGCTTAAATTGGGTTGCTTTAACTTTAATTTTATATATTTTATAATAATAATAATTTCAGACAATAAGATAATGTCTTAATTTATTTAAAATATTTGATTTTGTGTAAAATTTATTTAGTTTTGGTTCTGTTAATATTTTGGTATGGTAACAATATTTTATAAGTACATAAAACAAGGATTTATAAGGCAAACTTTACGAGACCAATAAACCCATCTTAATGTACCTACATATTACATACCTAATAACTTTTGAAGTTTTGTTTTGTTACCTTTAATAACCCCTGTATACCAGACCTGCTGTTGTTAATGTCAGATCTATGACATCAATAGTACTGCAATAAAAAAATATAATAAAAATCTGAAAATAACCATATTTAAAACCTCTAATTGTTTTATAAGTATCAATACTATTTAAAGTAATAATTAAGTATAATGATTTTAGTAATAAAGATGTAAAAAAAATATTCCTAAGGTTGTTTTGGATATCAAAAAAGACCTATTTTATTTTACTAGAGCATAAGAAGCTTCTTTACGGCCGCTAAACTGTATAAAAAACAAGTGTTTATAATGTAATCGTACACAAATACCTTAATATAAACAATATTATTTTCAAATCAGAGAGTGTATCAGTAGAAATAACCGATTTATTTTAAGTTTTGTAATCTAAGCGCTCTTATCTCTCTGATGTTATTTATATTTTAAAAGTAAAAAGATAAAATTTGTTTTTGGAAAACGTTTGAATTTTTATTTAAAATGGACAAACTCAATTAAAACCTCTTTTTCCATTTATACAATTTTTTAAAGGAATTTTGTGTGACAGAAAATAAGCAACATTTAAAGATGTATATTGTTGACAATTAATAAAATGGTATTACATTCTTTATAAACTTTAAATGAATATTTGCATTTTCTGTTGTTGATTTTTAAAACCTGGATTTTACTTTTATTTTGCTATCTTACTTTACTTTATAATTAGAAATTTTTAGAAAATTTTCTTAAAGTAAGACATTTAACCCAACGTAGACTACACAAAGTTTTATTCATTGCTTTAATTTTAATTTTTTTAAGGGTTAATGTCAGTTTTTATATTAACTACTCATGTTTTATATAAAACATATTTGTAAAAATTTTAAATGGATATTAATTAACTATTTTAAAATGCTAACGCTAACCTCTACATTATTACTACAATGTTTTAAACTGAGGTATCTTGTACATAAATTATCTAAATATTTATGCTAACAAAACCACTTACTTTAATGATATGTTCGTTTAAAATGATATGAAGATTTTTATTTCATCACGATTTAGTAATCACGAGTAACAAGCAGAATTTTCGTCTAAACTTTTACAATTTTCTATAAATTCACAGCAATTACTTTTGTGTCCCATTTAAATTCTCAAATAATTCATATGTTTATTAAAGCAAATAATAAGCAAACTACTGGCCAATTTTTTAAAGCATAATTATATAATACAAGTAAAATTACTTTGAGCAAAACTTTTTTCTAGGGTAGTTGCATTTGATCTAATATAGTATTAAATTAAGACGGAAAATACTGCTTACAATAGGCTCCCTTGTTAATAAATTGTTTCTATTATTATAATATATATATATATATATATATATATATATATATATATATATATATATATATATATATATATATATATATATATATATATATATATATATATAATATATAACAGATTTTATTTAAATTGGGGCTGAAACGTTCAAATAATTTTAGGGGTAATAAGGTCGCTATGGCGATTCAAAGATGGCACCGGGATATATGTTTTATTTCATAGTTTTGGAACAGTTTTATCTTAGTTTTGGCATATGAATTGCTTTCAATAATGGGTACTTTTTAGTTTTTTTGCTAAATTATTATTTTAAACAGGGGCGTACCGACAGGGAAGGCCTCGATTTAATTTATTCATATTTTTATTAAACGTCACATTTTTGCAGTTTTCTTTAGAAATTCTAATTCCGCGGTATGAATAACATAAAAAAGGTATTCTTCTTAAAAACTTGTCAGGCTAAAATTGCATGTTCGCCCAAGCAAAAGACTATTTCGGCATTTTTTAAAAGGCGAAAACACTTTTTTTGTTCAGTTACAGTGTTATTAACACAATTATAATTAAATAAACTTTATTTTTGTACCTTATGTTAAATTTGCTTACCGCAGAAATACGACGTTTAATAAAAATGTATACAAATTAAATCGACGCCTCCCCTCTCGGTACGGCCCTGATTAAAATAATAATTTAGTAAAAACACTGAAAAGTGTCTACTATTAAAAGCAATGTTTTGATGACTCTAAAACTTTTCAAGGGATGAATACATATCCCTATAAACCGGTTAATTTCCGGACACCCTGTATATTGTTTAAAACAAGTTTTTATAAAATGGGACCGCTTCGGTCCAGGTTTCGGGGTATAGCGACTAAATGTGCTTAGCCCCATTAACTTTTGTGAATTGGCATATTGCCCGAAACAAAAAGAAAACACTCAAAAAATGCAAACAGTTATCTCGTTTTGGTGTCAAGTCTTTTACCATAATCAAGATAAACCTAATTTAAAAAAATATAAAAATTAAGATTAAATTTGTTAAAATAAAAACTTTACCTTATTATTTATGACATTTTGTCATAAATGACACATTTGTCTGTTTTGACTGGTATATTTATTAATTTAAGGTTTGTCCAAAATTACTTTAGCATCAAGCATAGGTAACTATGCTTGATGATTTAAATTAACAGATATTGATGTTACACATTAATCTTAAAACTTCCAGACCATTGGCCAAACGATAAAAGAACATCAGACATATGTACATTAAAAACACAAAATTCCATGAATTAAAAATCTCTCAACACGCATTTGATAACAAACACTTAGTATACTGCAATGGTTCTAGTATTTTAGTAAAGGAAACTTGTTCAAAAAAACGTAAAATAAAAAAGTGCATATATATTATCACATATGCTTAATGCTGAAGTAATTTCAGGAAAAATTAAAATTTATTTACCACGCCATATGTCTTTTTAAAATTTTTGGTATAAATATACCGGTCAAAACAAACAAATATGTCATTTATGACAAACCGTCATAAATAATAACTAAAGGTCCCTAGAATCTCCTTGATTTTACATCAAAATTCATCATTTTATTTTTAACTTTAAAACACTGTATATAAAATGTAAATCATAACCTTTCGATTTTATTATTTCAATCCAAAATAAAAATACAACTTTAAACAAAAATAACGGTTTTTAATTCCAATTAATATGAAACCTATGTCCGCAAAAAATACCTTTAAATAATGATGATTTCTTTTTGAAAAGTCACGATACAGAAAATTTTTACCCAAAGACCCAGCCACTAACCCAGTAACTAATTAAAAAATTTGGGTATTACGAGGAAAATATATTAAAATTATTTTAAATTTTTGGTACTTTTCTTTATTTGTCATTAAAATTAGATTTTCTTAAGTTTATAAATTACCTCTTTTTATTGCTTGATTTTTTCAATATTTTTAAAAACCTTTTTATGTAAGCAGTATTTTTTACGTCTTTATGGCATTGCTTTTTTAAAATTTAAAATATTTTGGTAACGAATCCGCAAAAGGTAAACTAAATTACCAAAACTATAGTGTGAAATAGATGTTAATCTTCTGGCCAGCCCATATCTTCCCCGACCAATTCATAAAATTTTTGATTATGTTCACCAAAGTACTTTCTTAATTTTGATACAATATGTGGATCTACCCTCGGATGCCGTCTGCCCTTAGTTTCTCGTAAACATCGATCCGATGTTTTATTCCTTAAGCAGTAAAATCCTTTAGTTTCATTAAAGTAAAAGTTATGACTACCTATTCTCGGTTCAAGGCCCAGAAATCTTTCTATTTTTTGCAGTTGCGGAACAGGATCATCGATAAGTTGATCACCGTTGACTACTAAAGTTGCTCTCTTGGAAAAACCTAAAAAAAGTAGAGATAAAAATTTTAATTTTAAAGTGTAAAAAATTTATAATAATGAAAATAAAGAAAATTGTAAAGGATATTTCTTGACTAATTTATTATAAAAAAGTATATACAAATCCTAAACAGCTTAGTTTTAAGAAAAAATATATTTAGAATAAATAAAAATATATAAAATATAATTTTATTTTAAATCAAACATAATTTCTTAGTTGACACAATATATTTTTTAATAAAACGTGTTAGATACTTTTTATTATTGACACTAAAATCCTTATTTTCCTTATTTGTTAATTGATGTACAATTATACTGAATTTCTAACAGTTTTTAAATAATAACTAAAAACTACTTTTTAAGTAACTTGTATACGACTTGTATACACGATTGGCAAGGCGAAAGCTTGCATGTAAATTTTAATGCAATAGAGTAGGATACATATGGTATGACCCCAGATTAAAAAGAGAACGGCATCAGGGGGATGCAGTACAGCATCCAGTTATTTTCGACAGTGTTGCCATTTCGTAAAATATTTTTTAGCAATTTTGGAAATGTTCCAAAAATCATACATTTTTATTTTTAAAAAATTATGCGCTTAGCAAAAAAAAATTTAAAAATATTAGTATTTTAGAATAGTAAAAAATATGTTATCATTTTAATAAAAGGTATCTATTATTTTATTGAGCAAGACAACATAAATAATTTCATTTTTACTGGTTGGCGACACTGCCCGTCGCGTCCACGTGCAATACTTTTAATGGCTGTCTAGGGCGGCTAGGCTCATTTTCACATAAGCTTTTGCATTGAAAATAATAGTATTTTGCTATTTTAAAAAAATGTATTGGCGTGAACAAAAAATTAATAAAATCCAATTAGAATTGGAGTCTAGGGTATCTTTTTCCTCCCCTGCATTTTTAATTTTTGGGTTTTTAAATTTTTTAAAATGGTTTTCAATAAACAATTACGTCTTTGATTAACTTATAAAGTTAGCAAAGTTCGCTACAAATCAGACTATGTATTTCGGGCTACCGCCGCTACAATAAAAAAATTTCGCTACAAATAGCGAAATTCCGCTACAAACGGCAATACTGCGCACAAATGCCCTGCCCACGGTATTCCCCTTTTTGTTGGGCCGGTCTGTCTTTATTTTGCTAAAGCCTTTGTCTATTAAATTGACATCTCCTTTTATCGCAGCCAAGAAATTGGTTTGCCAGTCATGTATTTCCTCTTGTTCTTCTTCCCTGGAAGCCGTCTAGATTTACTACTGTAGGCAGAGCAGCCTCTTGGGCTTTTTGTGCCTAATCTCCCATTATCTTTTATACCAATCCTTCCTTAGTCTTGTCCCTTCTACGAGCCTGTTAACTCCGAGACTGGTTGGTTGATATATTTATGTGGGCTCATTTTCGGTTGCCCAAATAATGCCTGTCTTTTGTGATTTAACGGTTCACATTCGCATAGGATATAGTAGGCTGTCTCTTCTCCCTTGTCGCACATTCTGCAACTTGGGTCTCCATTATATGAGCCTATTTTGTGCAGGTGTCCTTTCAGTTTATTGTGCCCTGTTAGCAGCCCTACTGTTATGCTAAGTCTTTTCCTACGTTGTCTGAGTAGTTCTCCTCGTTCTTTTGGATGGGCCCCTTATGAACCTTTTTTTATGTCTTATTCTACCAAGGCTCCACCGGTTGTCCTTTGTTTTGGATCTATTCCCTGTTTTGCAGTCGTGCTGTGGTTTTGGTCACTTCAAGGGCAGGTTTTGGTCCAAAGTATGGTGTGGATGATCCCTGTCTTGCCAGCTCATCCGCTTTTTCGTTGCCTTCTATTCCCGAATGTCCTGGTACTCATAGGAGAGTTACCCTGTTGCGTTTTCCCAGTACTTCCAGTTCTTTTTGGCATTCCCATGTCAGCTTCGACGTTACCTTGGGGTTTACAAGTGACCCTAGTGACGCCTGGCTGTCTGTTATTATGCCGATCCGCTTGTTTTTATAAGCCCTTCTGGTATTTTCTTTTGCACAGTACAGTAAAGCATATGTTTCTGTTTGAAATAGAGAAATGTGTGTTCCTAGTGGAATCGCTGTTCATTTTTGGAACCATTCGTATACCAGATGATGTCTCCAACCGTGCTGGGGAGATCGGGTGGTCACTAACTTCAATCTGGAATTTTTACCTCGAAGTTTTTGTTGAAGCCGTGTTTACTATTCGTTGTTTATTGAGGCTCAATCGATTTTTTATGGTTAAACAACGGCTGACAAATATTCGGGATGTTAATACTAGGCTTGTTAAATTTATTTTGGTTATTTAGAATTATTACGGCTTTCTCTTTTTTTAGTAGGGTTCTGTATGAATAATATTTGCTGTCAACCATTTTATGCGGTGTTGTTTTGAGCTGGTATGTTTGGCAATTCCCGAACTTAATATTTTACCTTTATGCGTTTCTTTTTTAATAATAAATAGGCAAGTCATATTTGCTAAATCAAATAACCTACCTCTAACCACCTATGCAAATAATGATGATAAACAGAAATGGCTAAGGGACGGTAACCTTCATTAATTGAACCATTCTGGTGCATTACAAGCTGTTCAAAAGTTTTAGGAGCGGGTGTAGGTTGCGTAGTAGGTGAAGCTGTAGCTGCGTTAGCTCGTAGCTGAGTATAGTCGGAAATAGCTCTAGTAACAGGCTCACGAACGATCAGCAAAAGTTTAATGCTGGCGTTCATTGCTCGTATTCTTTCGGGGACCTAAAACAACAGAAACTGGCTAAGATAATATATTTTTGATATATAGTATATAAAAATTAAAAAACCATTAAATAGCAGATAAAATTCCTAAAACGGTGCAAATATATATATATATATATATATATATATATATATATATATATATATATATATATATATATATATATATATATATATAATGATAAGGGTAGTCTTGACCGACTAGTTAACTAACAAGTTCTAAAATCTTGAGGGTTCGGTCTGTGAGGGCTTTTTTTTAAATGGAAAAAGAAAAACTCTTTTTTACTACGCCAAGCTTTCTGGAATGTTTATTCCCTTTTTCTTAGGCTACAATAGAAGTACAAGATCTTAGTGAAATAAAGTAAAACCATTTTTTTATAAAATTTACCTTGTGTGCAAAGTAAGTTAAATGTTAACAAAATTAACATCCTGTATGGAACTTTTGAGCTAGTGTTTTGCACGCACAATTAACATTATTTAGAGACTAATTTTTATTACATTGTTTTCAGAAAAAAAAAAAAGGATTATTATACCACCAGCGTGGAGTTTTTTAACTGACCTAGGTTACTTTTTTTAAAGTTAAACGTTTTTTTCCCCCGGTTTTTTTTTTAAAAAGAAATTTCCCTTGGGTTCGTTTTTCTCAAGAGGTCGGGGAAAGAGAATGCGGGTTTTTTTTCGAAAAACCCTTTTTTTTTGAAAACCCTTTTGTTTTCACCCCAAGGGTTGACGTGATTTAAAGAACCCGTAGTAGTGGAGATATATCTAAATTTAATTTTTTAGGAATTGTAAAATTGAACAATCCTTGCTTCACTCAAGGACTGTTTTTGAAGAAAGGACAGATGGCGATATTTGGGGTCAGAGCTCATCCAAGCCCAAGGAGTGTGAAACCCACAGTCCTTTTTTTAAATTGTTTGACCGAAATTGTCGTTAGAGATAATTTAACCGTTATGAGTCTGATTAAAAGAGACAATGGGGAGAAAAAAGGACTAGTGGTCTTGATTTTATTGAGTCGACTGCCTGTCATAGCAGTGGGTCAACACTCAAGAAGTTGTTTTAAGATATTGGGTTTAAAATTTTTAGGGAAAAAGATTAAATTATTAAGAACTTAGGGGAACCCCACTGGGTGTTACAAATTGACAGGTTAAGATGATTTATGATTTTTTGGGAAAAACAACAAGCAAAAAGAAAGAGAAATGCAGAAAGGGGGAAAAAATTTTTTTTTTTTTTTGCTTTTATAAACACACTATGCTGGACCCCCAGTCAATTCCCCCATCCTTTTGATGGAACACTTATGAGGAATGGAACAGTGAGTCTCTAAACCTTAATCAAAAACAAGTTGATTATATCATTCGAGTCATTAAGAAAGCTCACCATTGCTTGCAATTTTTAAATTTTTATGGAGACTGTTTAAAGAAATGGCCGAAAAGTGATTTTTTTTTTTAAATTTTTTTAATTGACAATTAAAAAATTAAAATAATTTTTTATATATATATATATATATATATATATATATATATATATATATATATATATATATATATATATTATTATTATATATATATATATATATATATATATATATATTATTTATATATATATATGTCAATCTAAAATTGACACCGAGAATTATTAAAAGTAGCTTTACTAGCAAAAAAAAAGTACACCTTCGTACTAAACCATACAAAAAAATACTATTTTTTCATCAACTATTTAATAAAACATTTTGGCGATTTTCCAAAAAAAGCTAGATAATTTTTACGTTCCTAACTTAATTAAACAGAGAGACACTTCAGAGAAATGCATCACTGACCCTGCCAATTGTCCCACTAAGAATTCCTTCTTTTGACGCGCGCCCAAGCAACTCGACTCCCCTTTCTCTTGCGTCGTCGGTAGCCTCGCCCTAAGGGCCCGGATTCTGACGCAATATTTTCCATAATTTCTAGATCGTCTGCATCTATCAAGTATTTTAAAACCCTACACAGTATAGCCAGCATACCAATAATAATACAAATTAATGGTCTTTGGCATTTCGGTGCAGAAGATATTTTCCACACTAGTGCGAAAAAGTGAACTTGTGCGCATTTAAAATAATGTGGAAAGTTACATTTTCTGCAAGCTTGTTAAAAAAATATTTTTCCGTACTCGACTGCTTTGACCGAACGGCGCAGGAGTTCGGTCATAGCAGTCTCATGCGAAAAAAGTAGATTTTTCACACTTCTTAGGAAAATAGCTATTTTTTATAAGCATTTTTAGATTTTCCCTAAACAATGCCATTTTTGTCAAATTTTTGACACAAATATAAATTCTGACAAATAACAGGTGTCATTTCAGCGAAAAAGTCTGCATAAATTTTAATCAAATTTAAAGCAGAAATCAATGCCAAACTTAAATTTTATGTAAATTTAATAATAAGAAAATCCCATAAGATACAGTTGTTTTAAAAGAAGCCGGATATATTTTCCTAGACACGCTTTTACGATTCCATTAAATATTGTTCCCGAATTTATAAATTTATTATTATTTAATTGTAATTGCAAAATGTTTTTGTTTACCATTTATACTTTCCAAATAAAGAAAAATAAGTAATCGTAAATGTCAATACAAAGGTCGTGTGGTAAATAATCATTGATAAGTAATATTTTATGTCAATTTTCGTAATTAGCTGCTGCCAGCTACTCATAAAGTAATCATAAAGGTCAAAATTTTAAGGCATTTGTTGCTACAGTAACATACATTTCCCGCTTTTAATACACTCTTTTAATACAAGAAAAAAGAAATATTTTTATAACATTTTATAATAAAACTAACAAAAAATGTATATAAATAATTATCTTTATAAGATTATATTTATTAAAAAAACCAAGCTAAATGATGAAAATTTTATTTTATCTTTATAAATAAACCTTCTATTGGTAGCCCAGAATACTTAACTAAATTATACAAAAAATATCGTAAATTTTACAATAATATAACTAAAACGTGGATATTGCAACACAAATAAACTGAGCGTTTACCAAAATATGTAACTTAAAGTGTAAATAACTTAATATTCTAATAAAAATACTAAAATGGAAAGGTTTTGCATCGTATTACTGCTGTTGCTACCTTGCGTTGAATGAAGGAAAATAATTTTAATCACAGTAAAAAAAAATTGTAGATTTTTGTTTTGTAAAAAATTAGCTAAATTCAAAAATTTAAAAGACATTTTAATTTTATTGTGGATTTTTTTAAGATATTTTAAACACAAATACCTGTAAAGAAGCAGATGACATTTTCTCTTTTGTAAATTAATATTAATTATATAAATAATGTTAGCTGCTTTAAAATAAAATAATAATTTACTTTTCTTAGTCTATATACTATTTGATTGTTAAATGTTAGGATGTTAAATGATCCAATTAGTACTAAGTTTTAATAATAGTTTTATTATTTTAACAAAATTTGAAAAATATCATAAACAGTTTAGCGCTATATACAAAAGTAAACTCTAATTGTGCATTTGTAGTTATTATTAAACGTTTACGAAGGCTAAAAGCCTAAGTACTAATCTTACGTGGGTGTCTTAAATAAAGTAAGAGGCAGTTTATTGGCACAAGACTTAAAAATTT
This sequence comes from Listronotus oregonensis, assembly GCA_019359885.1. Lineage (NCBI taxonomy): Eukaryota > Metazoa > Arthropoda > Insecta > Coleoptera > Curculionidae > Listronotus > Listronotus oregonensis. The sequence goes on along the minus strand of JAHBCN010002417.1, from coordinate 22,502 downwards.
AAAGAAGGATAATGTTTACAGACAGAAATTTCACAGCCTATACATTCTATAGATAAAGGAACAAACAAAGTGGGAAGATCGGAGCCAGTCCACTCGGGCAGTGAAGTTATGCTTGAAAATGGCACTTCATGTTATAATGTGGGAAGCTCCAAGAAAGTGAATAATATTGGCTAGTTTCTTTGAGCGAAACCCGTAAAAATACCTATAAAAAACGACAACTCACCCACAACTTGTCGGTGGTCAAAAAAAGAAGATTTCTTGTAAGACTATGCTATTATAGTATATTATAGTACTATTTTATTTCATATATTTTAAACAATATTATAAAGTTTTATGAACAAAAAATATTTGAGTAACAATTGGTCAATTTATATATTTTTAAGGCAAATCCTAATAATTACACAGCCCCGCAAAAAAAGGTCCGAAAGACTTGACCATGGTATCTTTATGTTTTTGAGGTCGCTGAATCCGAATCCGAGGGTCACTTTGACCCCATCAGGTCAGAGTTAAGAAGATTTTAGGGTCAAATATGCAAAATTATTCGCAACCAAATTTGAATAGTGTATACCTACTTATGTTTTTAAGGTCTCTGAATACGAATAAGTGGTCAGTTTGGCAACATCGAGTCATGATAAAGAGATATTTTAAGGTCAAATCTGCAACATTACACAGCCCCACAAAAAAAAACAACACGAGGATCCGAAAGACTTGACCATCGTATCTTCATGTTTTTGGGGTCTCTGAATCCAAATCCGAGGTCAGTTTGACCTTGATGGGTTTAAACTAACTCCGGATTCGGATTCAGCGACCCCAAAAACATAAGAATACCATAGTCAATTTAATTCAGGCATTTCAGTGTCAAATCGCAACCAAATTTGATAGGGTAAAACTGGCCACGGATTCGTAATTTAGCGACCTTAAACACTGTTTAAATTTGGTAGCGATTAATTTTGCAGATTCGACCTTGTAATACCCTCGGGAGATGTCGCAGACTTTGTGGAAAAAGCTGGGGACTAAACCCAAAGATGAACATGTGGTTGTATAAAATGGTAATAAGACCCATGATAACCTATGGTTCAGTTGCCTTGGGGGCAAGGGTCTCACAGACCGTAGCAATCAGACAACTTCAAAGTGTGCAAAGGCTAGCATGCGTATGCATCACCTGCCGCCACTCCACATCTACATACAGGGGCAAGTAAAGGCGGTACTCTATAGGCTCAAGGAGGTCAAAGTCCAATTATAGAACACCGAAGGACTCCAAGATGGGAAATAGAGGAGGACCAAGAGGTCAGCTCATTGTTTGAGATGCCCTCAGACAGGACAACCCCTCGTTTCATCTTCAATAGACACTTTCGTATTGTCATACCAGATAGGGAGGACTGGAAGGGAGGCCCTCCAATCAAAGCCGATCATATCTGGTATACAGATGGCTCCAAGACCAACAAGGGTGCCTAGAGCCTAGAGAAAAGGTAATCTTAAGTCTCGGTCAGCACGCCACGGTTTTCCAAGCGGAAATCGCAGCAATAGTGCATTGCGCCGTGAGGATTAAAGAGAAAGGGAGTAAAGGAAAAAATATCGTCATTTACTCATATAGCCAAGCGGCCCTGAAGGCCATCAGTTCCCCAAAAGTTAATTCCAAACTAGTCGGGGACTGTATACAGGCCCTGGAAAAAGTCGGCTTGGCAAACAAACTTACGGTAGCCTGGGTACCAGGCCACGAGGGCCATCCAGGCAACGAAGAGGCCGACGACCTAGCCAAAAGAGGATCAGCCGCGGAAATGATAGGCCCGGAGCCATTCTGCGGTATCTCGGCAGGTCTTTTCAAAGCATCTATTAAGAGTTGGGTAGACAGACAGTTTCAAAGCTGGTGGGTACAAACACCGGGACAACGACAGGCAAAGCAGTTCATTAAGACCTGCTCGGCCAAGTTTATATCGGACCTACTGAGCCACAGCCGTAGGTTCTGCCAGGAGGCTGAAGAAACAGCCTTACATGTGTGGTGCCATTGCGAAGCACTATGCAGGCTTAGGTTTACTAGGCTTGGGGAGGAGAAGCCAAAACCGGCAAGTTATATGGAGTGGCCAGTGTCGAGACTCTGGAGTCTAGTTAAGAAGACGGGCTTGGACAAGGTACTCTAAAGAATGATAGGAGAAACCACAATAAATCTGGTAAGGTTGCAGTGGTGGAGGTCATTTTTCGCCATCTCCGCTCAAATAATCTAATCTAATCTACCCTTGACTTTGACCTGATGGGGTTAAAAGTGACTCCGGATTCGGATTCAGCGACCCCAAAAACATAAATATAATAAAATGGTCAAGTCCTTCGGACCTTCCACTTTTTTTTGTGCGGCTGTGTTATTTCAACCGTCAACTTGTTAGATACTCCACTCTTTCTATATACTTTATCGACACAACAAATCCGATCTTAGTAAAGTCATCACTACTTAAGTTTATTAGAACCCAAAGTACAAAAGACCTTAACTTAAAATAAAATTAACTTTTAGGTAAAATAAAAACTCCTAATCTTCTTGTACTTACTGTACAAAATGTAAAGATGCTTTTGTCATTTAACAGACTAACATAAATAAAATCTTTTAGTATTACTTTTACTTCTAATTTTACATAATGTAACTTTTGACTTAAATTCCCTTGAAACTTTAAAGCAGTTATTCTGATAAAAGGGATTAAGAGGGTTGAAAGCATTATGAATAAAAACCCTTTTTAGCAAAGAATTTAATGTAATTAAAAATATACATCAGCTCTGAATATTCCTTTTTTTTACTATTTTGTATTATTTTTACGGCAATCCTATTTGGAAAGTTACATGGGTCACAATTTAATACGGTTTTTTTTTAGAATATTAGATAGATCCTATTATAAAAATGTAATTTATAAAAAAAATCTTACCTCTGGAGTAACAAAATAGCTAGGACTTTTTTCAATAGTAATTTGTCCATAGTAAGAATGTGGCATCTGCATCCTGTACCAGTCCAGTCCTTTATAATAGTTTTCATCTCTATCGAAAAAATGTACTTCGCCTGTTGCTTTTTGTACCATGGGATGAAGGTAAATCATTTCAAGGAGAGCACGGGTACCGCATTTTCGAACACCCATAATGATGGCCTTTAAATTAAAAAGAAACATTTAAATACCATTATATAAAATATTTGCAAAGGTTAGGTTTTTTTAATTCTTTTGTATTTCCAGGTTAATTGTTTAGAAATAAAAAATTGTTTACTTGTTATGTTTTTTGCTCTAAGTAGTTTAATTTCTGTTTGTATAGAATAGAATAGCCGTAGACATCGGCTTTACTTTTTTACATAAATAATATCAGTCCTAACAATAGTATAAAATCGATGGTGCTAGGCCACTGTTTGTTATATCTATAAAAAGAGTTTTATAACCTAAAAACTTGAACATAATACGTAAGCTGCTCCATAAGTCTTGCAATATGAGAAACATATCAAGTTTGAACTTTTTTGAATGGTCGCAATCAAAGACAAATAAGCTCAAACATATACTCAGGTTATTCTTGTGCTCAGTTTGTTTGTTACATGATTAAAAGTTGTAAAAATGGCCTATCTCAGTAACCGTGATTTCAGAGTGATATTCTACTACAACTTCAAACGTGGATTATTTTACCAAGAGTGCAATGACGAAATGTCTAAAACTTTCGGCAAAAAGTTTCTTTTTATCTCTACCATATTCCGTTGATATAAAGAATTTTAACGAGGAATCTTCAATTTAGATGATAATGAATGATCGGGCCGCCCAGAGACGAGCAGGTTTTAAAAAAACATTGCCGCAGTAAAAAATATAATTACAGCTAACCGTCGAATTACTTAAAGACAGATTCAAGAGATTCTAAGTAATGGTGCATCTATTTTTAGTTTGATTTTGCCTGGAAATTTAAAAGTAAGAAAGGTATGTTTTTTATGGATCCCTTATTTCCTCAATAAAAGCCAGCGAGCAGCGCGTGTCAATTGGTGTGAAAAAATGTTGAAGAAATATTACGCTGGCCATTCAAAGGATGTTGAGTCAATTGTCACAGGCGACTAAACCTGGTTATATTTTTTTTAATCAAAAGTATGCGTGTTTGAAGATAAGCCAGCATCGACCGAAGTTAAACAACAAAGATCAGTTAAACAGAGAATGATCGCAGTAATCTTGCTAAAAGAGGCCTCATAAAACCGGTGATGTTGGATTCACAAAAGACCGTCACCGCTGCTTGGTATACAGGCGGTTGTTTACCTCAAGTTATAAATAAGCTGAAAGAATTGCGACCAAAGTCATGTCTCAGTACTTGGCCCTTCCACCACGACAACGCGCCGTCACGTCGAGCAAGCTTGACTCAGGAGTTTTTGACCCAATCGGGACTCACACTGTTGGATCATCCTCCTCATAGCCCGGACCTTGCGCCTTGCGATTTCGGACTTTTCCCTTTTGTAAAGAAAACATTAAAAGGCCAAAAACTCGCAACTGAAGAAGAATTATTAAGTGCTTAAGATAATGCATGTTCTTAAGTTTCAAAGGATAAATGGCAAGAGATGTTTAGTAGTTGCTTTATACGCATGCAAAAGTATGTTGACTCTGATGGCATGTATTTTAAAAAATCTTAATAATGACTTCTGTTTTGCAAAACTTTTGAAGCAACTTACGTAAATTTAAAAGCCACATGTAAAAACGTGTCATTAAAACGTAATAGTAAAGTTTTAAAAATACCTTGGGAATTTCAGATAAAAATACAAGTTGGTTTATTTTTCTTACGAGATATATTACGGGGATATGGGGCTCTTTAAGTAGTTTGGTGCTTTTAAATGAATCGTTAATTACCTGTAAAAGGAATTATAGTGTACAGTAGGTATAATAGGTAAACCTGTACTGCTTTAGCGACGGACTAGCCTTAAGGCTCAAAATATATATTTTTTATTTCCCTTACAAGGCGCAAAGCTTTGGAAAAACATAAAAGAACTTAAAACACTTTTTACACTTAAAGTAAAACTCTAACTACATAAAAAGTTTTTCTCCTAGTAAATAATTAATTACTGAAAAATTAGATAAAGATTATTTATTCTTATAAATACTAATTATTATTTATAAACACCCTCCCGATAATTTAAAATTAAAGAATTTATTTAGTTTTACTTTAATTGCCTAGTATATAGGTTAGCACAAGTAAAAAATTAAATATCGTTTAAAATGTAAAAAACTTGCTTCTTTAAAAAAAAATAATTTTTTATGTTGTACCAGTTTTTAAAAAATAATGAATGATATACATCCTTAATACTTATTTGAAATAAAAGTGCTATATCCGAAGATGGTGCCAAAAGTACTAAATAACGAATAATAAATAAAAATGCTGCATAATATTAACCAAAATTTTAGATTCATAAAAATTCAATAGGTTTGCTTAATAAAAACCCTTTAATAATAAATTATTGAGTACATTTTTTTTCCTGTTGTAAAAATAAAATAATATAAATTTTTTCCTAATTTGCTTTAAAACCTGAAAACTTAAGCGGCAGTATTTGCAATTTTTTTTAACTCGATTTAATATTTAGTATAGCATCTACTATTTATGCTAAACATAATATGCAAAATACCAAGTTTAATATTAAAGTTTTTGGTAACAAATAAACACAGGAAAAATATTTAATATATTAATTTTAAAATAAGGCATAAAAGATAAATAGGTTTTACTAAAAAAACCTTTATTAAAATGTACAAACATTAAAGCATTTTCGTAAATGACTTAAAAAAATAATGGTTTTATTTATAAAAAGATTAAAAAAGAATTAAACATACCTATTGTCTACAAAGAAATACACATAAAAGAAATCCAAAACCCTTTATTAAAACAAAACAAACCAAAATATATAAACATACCTTCTATGTTAATTACAACTAAGCAACAAATATTTCTGTAGTCTAGATTTAGGCAATTAAAAGTTTTTGTTTTATTACTTTGTCGTTAATTAGTAAAAAAAGTTTAAAAATTAATATTCAAAGTATTTGTTAAAATAGAATATATAAATTATATATATATATATAATATATATATATTATATATATATATATATATATATAATATTATATATATATATATATATTTTATATATATAATATATATATATATATTATTTTGTTTTGAAAAATCTGTCCCAAGATTCTACAAACAGAATTGATTTCATGGATTTATATGGTTTTCTCAATACCCTGTAAATACAACCAAAATGCGCCACCCTGTATGTGTAAATATTTATGTATACAACAATCTGGCAATTGTAATACAAGAGTATTTTTAACCACTGAGCAGTTTAAATAGGCATTTTAGGATATATTTTATTATATTAATATACTTTGTTTTAATTTATTTTTTTTTTTTTAATTTCTATTTATGCCTATCGTTATTCCAAAACAAAATACTATTTGAAACCAGATGCAAAAATAAATATAAAATATTGTTCTGGAAAATCAGACCGGAGGTCAATTTGACCAATTGTTTACATAATTTATCTATGTACGAAACACAATTTAATACTTAATAATGTAATAAACCAATTAAAAATATTTTTGACTTATTCTTAATTATTAATGTTGATTAAGTGCTATTCAAAAATATGTTTTTTAACTTTGCAATAAAATGCATTTTAACAAGGTTGCACCCGAAACCTGCTTTTATTTTATTCTTTTCCAGTGGACCAACATCACTCCATGATTTTTTCCTTAGAAGCGATCAGATGGGCTTACAGGAGTTGTCAGTATAGTCGTAAGAAGTGCACAATAAATAATACAGAGAACGAGTGCCTACTTAGGAGGCAAATATTATTGCTTTGCTAAAATCGCATACAGTTTAAAATCGACATAACCCCCGGAGTAGGTAGGTATGTATTAGAAAAATATATTTTACCTATTATTTAAGTGAAAATATAGGCTGTTTTTTTCGGATAATTTTTCCACTATTTTTAATATTTTTTGGAAGTGCTTTATAACACAAAAATTACCGTTTCAACCCTTTATCTATTGTAAGTTTTTAATATTTTATGAAAGATGTATTTTACTACATTTTATTTCTTTTTTATTATAAACTATTGTTCAAAGTAGTTTTTCTTTATTATACATATTTAAAGACGTTTTTTCAGATTTAAATCCAGCTAAACTGGAAAAGGTAAAAGTGGTATTATACCGGGGGACAACGAAATCACTACCCAGCCCTTTATTTTCTTGAATAAAAACATATGGCTTTCAAATTTTAGATTGACATATTACATCATAAGATTCCGATTTTGGATATTAAAACATGTACCTATCATTTCCGGTTTAACCGGAAACGACATCAACTTTGAATTTTTTAATGGAACACCCTGTATATTTTTGGAATTTGGATTCTACAGAATATTTCTGATATAAAATCTATATAATGTCTTATACCTAACTCTGCTAGTTTTTGAGAAAATGGCGATTAAAGATGGCCAAACTACCGCATATAATGCAGTTTTATGGGAAAACAAATAAATGTTATTAAAATTTATAATGTTTAATTTAATTCTTTCTAAAGATTCCATCTGTAAAAGTCATAATAAAACTACTTCCGGCATTACCGGAAGTGCTGCGAAAATTGACTTTTCTGATAATGTTACTTTAAAAACTTTAATGCAACACCCTGTATATTTTTAAAAATTTGGATTCTACAGGTAGTTCTTGATATAGAATCTGTATTATATCGTATATCTATCTTTGTTAGTTTTTGAGAAAACGGCGATTGAAGATGTCCAAACGACCGCACATTATGCAGTTATAAGTGAAAACAATGTTCTCAAAAACTAACAAAGATAGGTTTAGAATATAACACAGATTGTATATCAGGAATGACCCGTAGAATCCAAATTTTAAAAAATATATAGGCTGTTGCATTAAAATTTTTGAAGTAACATTATTAGAAATGTTAAATTTTTGCAGCACTTCCGGTAAAGCCGGAAGTAGTTTTATAATGACCTTCACAGATAGAGTCTTCAGAAAGAATTAAATTTAATATAATGATTTTTTATAAAATATTTTTTTCCCATAAAACTGCATGTGCGGTAGTTTGGACATATTTAATAGCCATTTTCTCAAAAACTAGCAGAAATAGGTATAGGATATAATATAGATGTTATATCAGAAATAATCCGTAAAATTCAAATTCCAAAAAATATGCAGGGTGTTCCATTAAAAAAATCAAAGTTGATGTCGTTTCCGGTTGAACCGGAAGTGATGTGTACATGTTATAATATCCAAAATCAGCATTTTATGATATAAGATGTAATTCTAAAATTTGAAAGCCATATGTTTTTATTCAAGAAAATAAAGGGCTGGGTAGTGATTTCGTTGTCACCCGGTATATGTTCCTCAAATAAACTTAAAAATAACTTAAAAATTGATTACTGAACTGTACATACTATAAAGGAAATTAGTTTTTTAAAGAGGGTAAATAGCCTTCTTTAAACTATTTGTTTAATTTGTCCATACAAATTGTCATTTTTTTTTAATTTAAAGTTTTAAATATTTAAAATAGGTGTCAATATTTTTTAAATTTAAATTATTTGACAGAATTTGCTTGCCTAAAAATTAATAACCTTTATAAATATAGTACAAGGATTTTTATAACAAAAAAAACTATTGATATTATTATTATTACCAATAAACGGTTTGAGTTTGAATTATTTAAGTCAAAAAAATATTTATTTGTTTAATATTTATCATAAAACTATAGGTACTAACCTAATGCACTGATTGGGTTATAAGTGGTAAACATGTCTAATTTTATCTTAATATTTTCCTAACTTGACTTTCATTGTTAGTAATATTGATATTCAGTAAATAACAGGTTTAAAGTAACAAACTTGCAAATCCCTGATATGATTTAAAAATATATATTATGTTTAGCTTAATTGGACTGACCTGAGGTAATCTTCTAACTGCCACAGGGTAGAGCTTCCTAGATAATAGAAACAAAGGGGGTCGAATATTTTCTACATGATTAGATTTCTGTAAAGTGCTAAGGGCGCTGTCGTAGATCAGATGAAACGTAAGAAAAAGCGATAACAGCATAACAATAAGGACTGCTAAAGCCATTTTCGGTCTTGATACTCCAACTACGAGGATGCAGTCCGAAGGATCTCCTTCCACGGAGCGGATAGCCGCCCTTGGCAGCCATCTATAAGAAATATAAAAATGTTTTGGTAAAATAAAATGGTAATACATTACTTGATGTTATTAAAAATAAAATTCCAGTGTGGTGTATAACTGTAAAAAAAGTTGTTATATAATAAAAACCTTTATTATGTGACCTATCAAAAATAAATTTAGCATAAAATAGTTTCCCTAAATTAATGTAGCGATTAAAATCATATTTCCAATCAACAAAAAAAGCTTTTTACTATAAATAATATATTGTGCATACATGTGGCTCGGCCTCGATTAGGCGTTTCTAATTTAAATATTTTAAACCGTTCTAAATGCGATAACCTATTTTAGGGAATTTTTTAGAACAATTATTATTCAAGGTAATATTTTGTAGCCGATATTGTTACTACTTTTTAAGGACAAGTAAGCTGTTATAAAAAAATTAGGTCAGCATTTTGCACAATAAAATTTTATATTTTAGTATTAGGTTATTGTTTTTGATTTGGAAATAATAACAGAAAATACGTTGTGCTTACATTGCTGACCTAATATAGTTATAACAGAAATATATTTTGTTTTGGTATAAACATTAAATTTCTGTTAATATCAGATTTTCACCATCTGCAGAAAAGTTTAAAAATAAATTAAAAACTTACTGTTTGGTTATTTTATGTGTTAGCCATTTTCATTTTGACAAGATACTGTAAGATAAATAATAAACGGGCATATTAATTAAAAAGATGTACTATTTAACATGCTACCACATACCGCTATTTAACATCAGAATTTTATTCAGCAGTAAATACGTAAGAGATGTATTTATTTTAAGTCTACCTAAATAAGCCTTTTGTTGTTTTTGTTATAAAATTGTTTGTGAAGTATAGATTTTATTAAGTTATTTTACTTTGTGGTATTTTTTTTTTTTTTTTGTATTTTTATTTATGTCTATCGTTATTCTAAAAGGAAATACTAATTAGAACCACCTGCGAAAATTTTTAAAAATCAGTTCGGAGGTCAATTTTACCAATTTTTTAAATAATTTATCTATATACAAAACATAACTTAATAAAAGTAATAAAGCAATAAAAAAAGCCTGTACTTTTGATTTTTAGTGTTAATGAAATACTACTTAATTATATTTTTAATTACCTTAGGACCTAAAAATAAATTTTAAGGGCTTAATATTAGCTAAAAGCAATAAATAAGTAGTTACCAATTTTAAGTTAACTTTTTTTTTATCATGGGACAGTCCACGAAGGAAGATGCCTAAGTACTAACGTACCGTGGGTGTCTTAAGTGTGGTGAGAGGGAGTTTGTTCACACGGGACTTAAATATTTGGAGATTGGGAGGAGAAGGAAAAACTTCTGCGGGCAGCAGGTTCCATAGTCTTGACACTCTAGGGATGAAGAAAGCGGGAAGTTCGGGGCCTCTTTAACTGAACTGTAAAAAGATGCATAAAAGTTGCACTACGTGTTGCTGCTGAGCAGAAGCCGTGAAAATACCTATAGAAGAGCGACAGATCCCCTTCAGCTCGACGGTGGGCAAGAAGAGGAAGCCTTTCTGTGAGCGTTGGATCATTAATAAGACGAACGGCTCTTCTTTGAATGGAGTCCAGAATGCTAAGTGTTGTAGAGGACGCCATTCCCCAGACATGGGAACAATATTTTAAAGAGGGTCTGATTTGGGATACATACAGAGTGTACAGATTGGAAGAAGAGAAATATTTTGTGGCTCGGAAGAGGAATCCAAGCTTTTTTGAAGCTGCCGAGGCTATGGATGAAATGTGTTTGTGCCAGTTGAGGTTATTATCAAAGGTAACGCCGACAAGATTAAACGACTCTTTGTTCTGCAGAACTTGGCCGCTCATATGTAAGGGATGAGCATTGGCAGAATTTTTTCGCGACAGCGCATTAAACTAAACAAGATTTTTGGCGCCCCAATCCAAGATAAGTTTGAGGTCTTGTGAAAATGATATCTGCATTGACCTGCGCTTGTTTTCCAAATTAGAATTACATGGTGACTTAAGAAATTGAATATTAGAGTGAAGGGTACTATCGTCAGCAAAACTTTAAATTAGCCTGCTTTTTTGACATCACCAATAGCCCGGCTTTATTTAAAAGAATACATTTTTTTATCTCTTTTCTTAACCTGGTGTTATCCTCAGAGTGGATGTTTTGCTATAAAAGATTTTTTTTAAATTTTTTGTGACAATTACCACCGTAGTAGTTACCATTTTGTTATTGTATTAGATATGCATACATAGTATGACGTTGGTAAAGTATTGTTACAGCTTTAGATTCTAATACCTAGCTAAACTATAAGCTTCCTTGTCGAAAAATTAGTGGGGAAATGTTTTATTTTTACCATTTTGTTTTTAGTACTTTATTTTTAAATATATAAAAATCAATAAACTTGCTGTTTGGGCTGTTGCCTTTTTTATATTGTAAGGTTCCTTTTTTTTCGTTACAATATAATGCACGAAAATCACTCAATCTTTGTCATTTCTTATAAATTTCAAATAAGGCAATGATCACTCAAGATTTTATTGTATCTAGTTGTTGGAATATTTTTGATTATATAAAAACTTTACGATTTTAGCTGAGGCAAATAAATGGCGCTATATAGGCTGCCTTATCGCTAAAGTATGGTTGGTTGCATACCGTTGTACAAGTTATTGTAAATTAAAATTGGTTAAAACTTTTTTTTCTTTTGAATAAATGACATTTAAAATCGTATATTTTAAAATTTGTAATAGACAATGTATTTTAATTTGGGCAATAATTTAATGTAGATTAAAAAATAATCGATTTCGATAAATTAATTTAAGTAATATTTAAAGCGGTATTTTTGCTTTTTAAGACTTTTTTCTACAAACCTCATTATTAGGGTAATAACTTTAGTTTAAACTTGGTTAGTTCACATTAAAATGTATTGTTTATTTTGTTTATAAACATTAATAATTTATTACTTAAAAATATCACAAAATGTATTTTAAAATATGTATGTTGTATATTAATTTTTGTATATAGTGTATTTTGAATTGTTTGGATAACAACTTGACTTGCGTAACATTTCGTCATTTTCGTATTATTTTTATTTGTATTTCATCATTTTAACTTTAAAGCTCGGGATAGACTAATTTGCTGGACTAAAAGTTAAAAGTAAATCTGTGATCTTTTAGTCAAGGTACGTCATCTGTAGCTGGTAGTCATTGTATTTGTTTCTAAGGTAACTAAATTTTTGAATTTCATAAATCGATTTTATTATTCAATATAGTATATTTCTCAAAAAATTAAACAAATTCGCTAGAAGCCATCTTAAGCATATCTTAACACGGGTCTTTTTTTTTTGTTGCAGCACACCTGTTTTTTTTTTTTTCATAAAGAGCTTTCCCTGAAAGCTTCTCTTAAACATCCTCAATTTTATTGGGATGTAGTTAAACTAATCTTAGTATATTATGTTTTTTTGGCTTTAGTGTCCTGCAGCTGGCTGAACTGTACAAACAGACACTGTTCTCGAGGCAGGGAGCTTTAGCTTTGTTTTGCAGCTAGTTAAGTCGTAGTAAAAGTGTGCAAGATTTTTAATATATGTTTAAGAATAATAAAGAAAACAGTTTAAAATAATGTTTACAAAGTGGTGTAAGTTTGGTTTGGTGTAATAGATCTTACCAAATATTTAATATTTGTTCGACTTCAGGATTATTCAATTAAGTGAATCCAAAGGTAGTACAAGACCTTAAATATAATTGATAATCTAATATGCGCTAGCTAATTTGTTCGATCCCATAACACCAAAGCAAATAATTATTAACTTTAAACTTGGCCGCATGAGTTAACGCGTTTATTGGTTATCCTTGAAGTCCCGAGTTCAAACCCAGCGAGGAATATACAATTTTTTAACAGTATTTCTATTTTTTTTCTTCAAATATTACCGTAAAAAAACGTAAAATACTAATAAGGATAGACAATTACATTTAACATTTAAGGAAAACCTTAAGCAATACGAAAATCACTTCAATAACATTGTATAAACATTAAAGTAGGTATATTTTCTGAATCAGTAGTTAAACCTTGGTTTAACTACGAATTAATACGATATTTTTAAAATACTAACTTTTGTAAAGTATAGGGTTTATTATATTACTATTAAAAAGAATAGAAAATTTTACTTACAATATATCGAAATGTGGGGGACGAACGCATCCTCTTTTCTTTTCTGTTCTCGGTGGGCTCATTTTAGACTCAGTATTGTATCGACCTCCATTTCATATTTTCTTTGGTCTGAAAAAAAAAACTTATTACCTACAGTTTAAAACTCTGATTACTTTGATTTTTCAATTTTATATTTTTTAATATTAAATATTGGGTTTAAATAAAACACGAATGTTTTAAATAAGTCTGCATTATTGCTAAGGCGTTTCTTATTTTAGTTATGATGTTAATAAAATAATGAACTTATGGTTTGTTTTTTGCCAACTAGTATGGCACAAGCAAAAATTTAACATTAAGTTTAGGACGTATGCTAAAAAAGTTTCTATTAAAACATATGGGAAATGACAGAAAATGCATATAACAGGATTAAAATGTTGTTTAAGTATAAATTGTATATTACTCGTAAAATTAAATTTCTATAAATCAATAAAGGTTAAAGGAGTCATGGGTTTTTCATTGACTTAAACTGAAATAGGTTTTTAATAAAAACGTATTTTTTCATTTTGATTTTTCTTTGTAATCTGAAATTATCAAGTTAATATTTGCTTTGTATTTTTAAAACGCTTGTTTGTTTTATATTGTCGATAAAATTAGAACTTAAATGTGCATTTTTCTCTTGGTGTTTGTACTCTAGGCCAATACGTAATGCTTTTTTATTATTTAGTACATAAATATTTTTGTTATTGGACCTACATATAATAACAAAATAATAATGAGTTAAATTAATATGAAAAACATTTTATAAAATACTTTACTTTATGGTTTTAATTAATTTAAATACATTTTTATAACCCGCAAAGTTATGGACTTGGGTTCACTTCCTGCAATATTTTACATCCGGTTAGATGACAAGTTGCCTACTGACGCTTTATATTTGCATCCGAAATTGTACAATAATATTTCTTATAGAAACGAAGAAGAGCTATGTGTAATACTTAGGGTAATACCCGGTACGTAAAAACAATACTAGCGGTAATACCTTTGGAAATTTACGGGGTTATTTATTTTAAAGTAAAAGGCTTTATTTTTGAACTTTCCTGTACTTTTTTAAAAAACGAATATAGCCATTTTGTGTATTTTTTTCCGTACAATTCAATAACCTAATCAGAAAAACATTTAAAACAAAAACAAAAGACTTACAGCACGAGTGACGTATTTTTTAAATGTAATACCCTGTATATTTTTATATCAATAGATAAAGATTTTCACGAGGAATTCGGTGATATAGAAAAGTTTCACCTGAAAAAACCTGGCTGCCATAGGTCACAGGTGCTTATTTGTCAAAGTCAAGAATTTTAAAAATACGTTTATTATTTTTTGGAGTAGTTTTATAATAAGGTTTTTATCAGAAGAACGGCTTCAAATTATATTATATGCTAAAAATGATATGATATATGCATTTCTAAACCAAGCAGCAAAATTACAATAAACGGAAAAAATTAAAAAACAATACGAGGTAAAATATGGTGGTAATAAGAACACTTATAACAAATAATTATAATGTTACTAATAATTTAAATGTTCTATATGACCCCCGTTATTTTCGATACATGATCTATAACCTCTCCTTGGGCTTTCTAAGCTCACCGATATTATTTTAGGTTCTTGGTTAAAACGATTAACTTCATTTACAATTTTTTCTCTCATTTCTTCCGTGTTTGTGTTCCCATTTTGGTAAACGACATTCTTCAAGAGACCCCATAAAAAAGTGTCCAAAATTGTATGTAATATCTGGACTATTAGGTGGCCATCTAATAGTGCCATAACGTCCACTGATTGTATCGGCGATTGTGATACTGCACACTTGACGAACAGCATGGGTCGGCGCTCCGTCTTGTTGCCAAATTGTCTTGCGATACGTTTCGAGTGGCAATTCTTCTTAAATGTCTCAACATCGTTTTCAAGAAGATTAAGATATCTTTCTCCAGTTAAGGATCCCTCATAGTATATTGGCCCGACAATTCTATTGTTAAGCACACCACACCAGACATGAAGAGAAGACCTCTCTTGGTATTTAATCTCTTGAAATTTTCTAGGATTTTGTCTTGCCCAGCTGTGCGTATTGCGTCGGTTAAACATTCCCGATGTACTGAACGTAGCTTCATCCGTCCAAAGAATCGTTTGAAACAGGGAAGGATCGTTATCCTGTTCATGAATTAAAATTTGGAAAACAAATTAAAAGCGATGTTCCTTTTGTTCACGTGTTAAATGCTGCACTTGAAGAACGTGATATGGAAGATACTAACAATATTTTAGTGTTCTCTGAACCGTCGCATAGGTCACTCTTCTTCTTGCAGGGCCATACCTCAAGTCTCTAACTGCGTCAGTAATTGACTTTATGGGATACAAAGTAAAATAATTTGGAATAGCTTGATCCCCGTTTCTTTTTCTAGTCCTTTTTTTAATATGTGACGATTTTGTTTCTTTGAATAAGACCTTTAGTTTTAAAATCGTTTTTACTGATATAATTCGGTGGAAATTTGCAACATATCTTCGTTGTGTTTCCTTGGCGTTTTCTCCACATTTATAATAGAGAGTTATAATTTAAAGCCATTCTTCTGATGAAAACCTCATTATAAAACTACTCCAAAAAGTAATAAACCTATTTTTAAAATTCTTGACTTTGACAAATAAGCACCTGTGACCTGTGGCAGCCAGGTTTTTCAGGTAAAACTATCCTTATAGTATCATGCAATTTTTAGACAATTGCAGCAGAACCGCAGGAAATAAACCCAGCAACCCCTATATCACCGAATTCCTCGTGAAAATCTTTATCTATTGATATAAAAATATACGGGGTATTTCATTTAAAAAACGTCGCTCGTGCTGTAACTCTTTTGTTTTTGTTTTAAATGTGTTTCTGATTGGATTATTGAATTCAACGGAAAAAAACACGAAATGGCTATATTCGTTTTTTAAAAAAAGTACAGGAAAGTTTAAAAATAAAGCCCTGTTTACTTTAAAATGAATTACCCTGTATATTTGTGGGCTGCACATATTAAATCTATGGTAAGTTTCCATATTTTTAATGTTTATAAAGTACCTTCTTTTAAAATGTTGATACATATCATATTTGAGAATAACGACAAGGTGACAATTACACAAAAATACCTATTTTTGGTTTATTATTAATATTATTTTTTTAATACTTAAGTTAATGACAAAGTCATAATAATTTTATTTAAATATTCTTACAAATAAGAGGGGAATTTAAATTTTTTGTATTTTACATACTAAATACTTAAATTTAAATATTGTTCCATTTAAATAACTACGATGCTGTATGGCACGGATTTAGAAAATTCTTGGCTTTTTATGCAACAGACACTTTGTTAGATTTATAAGATATGAGGATTTAAAAGCAAATTTAACTTGTAAATTTAAACCCCTAAAAAACTATTATATTTATGTTTAAAATATTTTAGAATAAACGCCTATACACAGTAAGCTGTTTTTACTAGATGTTAAACACTTGTTTTATTTTTGGACTAGCAGAAAACCTAACATCAAGTATCATTTAAACATAAAGTAGCAATATTACCTAATCATGCATTTTAAAAATATATTTTTTTGGTCAACCCATTTCAACAAAAATGATTGTTTTGCAAATAAACCAAATTTTTACTAAGTACCTAAAAAAAAAATCTGAGTTATAAAATATAGATGGTTTGGAAAAATGTTTAAGTGCAAATTTGTATTGCCTACAACAGCAAAAAAATATTTTTTTAAGTCCTTTTAAAAATAATAAAAGTTAAGTTAGTTAGTGGTTTTTTATTAAAAACAATAAACAGTTGTTAAAATTATCAAAATAAACATTCAACTTTAGCCACAAGACAAAGTACGCATTCTTTTATAAATTATTGTTGTTGTTATTTTTTCTATATTAGCTTTCTTTAGCATTGCATTAAATTAAATTATTTTTAAATGGTCTAACACAATTTTTAATTAGTTTCTTTTTCAGCAAAAAAATTAAAAATCTGTACTTTTGTTTACTAAAAATACTTTTATCATAAAAATGTATTCCTTTTTAAAAAATAGGAGGTATGTCCCAATAATAGCATTTGGCAAGAATATATAATATTATGGCTGCTCGTTCTCTATATTTGAAAGTAAAAATGATGCTTGGAGTGCTAAAACAAGCTATGTTATATTAATAATGAGCGACAAGCATAGCACATAAGCATAGTATAAGCAAGGCGGTATATACAAATGGTAATTTTGCAAGTAGTATAAAACAATTATTTGTGTTGAAAATGTATACTAAGCAGCGGTTTTCCTTAGCTTATGCTATAAATTATGATCCTCATATTTTAGTTACAATGTTATACTATCTTATTAAAAAATTTAGTAAATCAAAGGATAATCACGTATATAGTGATTTAACCACAAACTTTTAACACAATAACTCCTGATTATGACCTATAGAAATTAAAAGGTATGTTTACACAACATGACAAACTATGATATAAATATATTAGTATTTTACTATACGTATTAAAGTTCTTTATGTATACAACAATTATAATTTTGCAATAAAGCATTAAATACAAGATGAAAAATGTATTCCAAGCACCAAGTATTTTTTTTTCTTTTTTTTTTTATATGAGCTGATTGAAAAAAAAAATAAAATCATATAATTAAAAAACAATTATGCCAATACCCAGTATAAACTAACAAGTTCTTTTACAAAGCTATTATTTTAGACAAAGTTTAGAAAAAAGTTTAAAAGTAAATAGTTTTAAAATTTTATTTTTTATACTGTAAAATATTTAAAACAGGTGCTTCTACACACAAAATAATTTAAAAAAGAACAGAATAAACATATTTTCTTACGCCCCATTGATTTGACAATTTACTAGATTACACAAGTAATGTACAAGTACAAAATTAATATTTTATACAATTAATGTCATACATTATTGTCAGTTAAAGCAAAAAACCATTACCATTTTATTATTTTCACCTTAAATTAATTTAAGATCCACGCTTTAGTTAAAACTTTTTACAAGGTTAACAATTTTCAAAACGTTAAAAAAAATGCATTAAAAATAAATCTAAAAATGTTTTTAAACTTACCTTTTGTTAAAAAAAATAATTAAATCACTTGCTTCTGGTTAAAAATAAAAACACTTTCTAAATACTACAAGTGTAACTACCTTTACGTTGTAAAGCGGACAAAGCAGTTTATTCTACGCGATCCGGAGTTGAAATGATACTCGGAAAGATGCAACGAGAGGTGCTGTGATCGAAGCGAATTTAAACGAGCGTAAAGCGTTGGCGTACTATTATCATGTGGGAGGGGATTGCGAATCCCAAGTGCCTTTTTTGTTGATAATTAAAGATGCAACTATTATAATTTATGGTAATTGATTTTGGTATAACTCAAATAATTGCTAAAATATAACACAATAAATAAACCAGGTATGGTCACGATTAAACATCTATAATATTTTGCAATAAACACAAGTGAAAAGAAGATATATACACGATTAAAAAAAAATAGATAACAATTGTATTGCCTTTTTTTGCTAGGTATTTTAAATATGACATTAGTGAATAAAAAAATGTTTAGGCAGTATTATCAACACCTTAATCTGCCAATTGCATAACTGGGCAGGATTTTTTAAAATAATTAAATGAAATAAAAAATATAAGGATCATATCAATAAGAGAAAAAAGTATCACACATAAATACACAAAAAAATTGTTAAACTACTAAACCATAAAACCTTTAAAAATTCTGACTTGTCACTAGTCCTTTAGGTAATTGGAATAAGTATAAATTTTGACATCAACTATGCATAGCGTAAACAAAAATATAAAACATATTTAATAAATGTTTAATATAACCCACTACTTTAAATTGTCTGACCAGTTATTTTAAACCCTGCAAATGCATGTAAGTTAACTTTTTATCTTTATGACAGCATACAACGGCCCTTATGGAACCCAATTACTGGGTACCAGAGATGCCGAATTTTTAGACGTTAAACCCATTTTATTTCCCTGTTTTGTCCATGCTGTGTAGTGCCACCACGGAGTTAATGCAAATAACTACCACCTCTAAATAATCCCCATTAACCTCTGGGTAATGTACATCCCGGCGGCACTTACAGTTTAACGTGGGTTCCGGACCCCACCCAACGGCACATGGTTTCCAAAACAGTATGCCATATTAAAGAGACATATAAGTGCCATGAGACACCGCTAATAGAAATAAATCACATGATAAAAATTAGAAATATTGTTCCATAATGTATTATTATTTAATTTTTTATTTTACCTTTTTTATAAGGTCTTAACTGCAAAAGAACCATACTTCAAGACCAAAAAAAAAAAATAAATTAAATTACAGGTCCTAGTAAAATATTGTTTTGAACATAAATTCATTTAGAATTACATTCCCAAAATTTTTATATACATTATAAAAATGAGGTAAGAGGGTGTAAACTATATGGTAACAATAATGTTAATGGTAGAAATAACAGTTAAAATATGCAAAACCTCCTTTAACTTTTCTTCTTATACCCACACATTAGGCTTGTTCTTATTCGCTTTAGTAACATCAACCCTCGCTGCATCTCAACACATTTTACGTTGACTCGCGTAAAATAAACTCCCACTTTTATTTAATTTCTAAGGAATTCTGTATTTTAAAAGATTTCCTTTGGTTTTGTTTTATTAAGTAAATTGTTTTTTAAACTAAATTGTTGAGATTTTTTAATTCAATTTGATAATATGCAACAAAAATTTTGGTGTATTTTTAAATAACTAATTATATTCCTTTCCTAAAAAAATAGTTGCAAATGCTTAAAAAAAATTGAATCCAGAATGTTAGGTTATTTTTAAGATACACCGGTGGTTGTAGATTACTGCCGAAGTTACACAAATATGTGTGAGGGCTTTAGCAACCTTTAAAAATTTATTCTTTGTAATTAGCTGTTTAAATAAATTATTTAGTTTTATTATTTATTAGGAGTTTTACAAAAATCATCTCCTACTGTAGTGATGTATTTTAATCCCTTTTCAAATTGATATCTTAATACTAGGATATCTATTAGTTTAATATAAAATTAAATTTTAATATTTCTATTTTTTATTTAAATATACGCCAAACTTTTTGATATTTTAATGCCATTGTTTTTTTTTTGAAATAACATTACCTTTGTTTCTTTACTTTTTAACAAACATTATTTTTTAACTTTTTAAATTCCTCTATAAAGTTTCTTATATCTTGTTAAACAAAATACTTTCTGTTTAATCTAGATTCTTTCGTCCTTTTTAAGACAATGAAACTCTTTGCAATTCAATTTTAGCCGACACTGTTTTAAAAATTTTAAGAATTAAAAAAGTTGTTTACTAACTATTTATAAATGTAGGATGAAATAGGTGCAAAAATTTGTAAAGAATTTTATAAATATGCATTAAAGATCTTATGCTGAATGTATATCCATTATACAATAGTTGTATGTATGTATGTATGTATGCACAAGACAATTAGATTAAAGACGTGTTTGCATTATTTCTTGATACACAAATTAGAGATATAGTTTGTCGTTTGTAGTCAGCAGCATCATCTATATGATTAAGTTACCTAACGACCTAAATACAAATTTTGACCTATATTTTGTAAAATACTTTATCTTATTAGTAATCTAGGTACTAAATTATAGCCCAAAGTAAAACATGGCCCATAAAGAAAAATTATAAAAAATTTAATGCCTACATTTAGCTTTAACAAAAAAATCAATAAGAACTTACTATTATGTTGCACAAAATTTTTAATATCATTATTTATGATACACATTTTTTTGATTACCAAGTATTTATTGGTTGTCGGCTCTAGTAGTTTTCTGGAATTAAGTATTAAAAAAATTTTAATCCCCAACAAACATTAACCCGTTGTTGAATTTCATAAGTGTACACAAAAAAAATTCCAGTCCTATTTTTTTGTCTTTTGATTTTGCGCTTATTTATTAATAATATACAAAATACAAAAAACTTTGTAATGAAAAGTATTTTATGTTTTTTTTTTAAAATTTTATATTTAATATGTGGTCAATCTCTAGGAACCTAATAGAAAATCTAAAAATATTATGACCTCCCCTGGGGTACATAACGGACGCCCCTAAAATCTTTTTGTTTAAATAACTTTTAAAATACCAGGCGTAATTTTTAATAATTTTAAAAAAAATAATATTTGGCTTATTTTTTTCAAGAATTCTGACACAATAATAGAATTTTTTTAACACTCTGTATATAAGGCTTAACAATATTATTTTTGGATATTTAACCTTTAAACAAAAAAAAGGATTATTGATTGACATCAATAAAATCAATGTTAACGAGAAATAAAATATCTTGGTTGGTATTTTTTTACAATATACATTTTTTAATTGCCAATTTTATTTTAAAAGCCATATGAACGTAGTCCTTAACGTCTTAACTTTTGAGATACGGGGTGGTAAAATTTTTAAAAATAAATCATTATTAATATCTGTAATACCACTTTAGATATTTTAATGAAATTTGGCATAAAAATGTACTATGTATCAAAAAAGCATTTTTTTAGTGTATCACATTTTTTTTTATTTAAAATGTGGTACACTACAAAATGCTTCTTGATACATAGTACATTTATGCCAAACTTCATTAAAATATCTAAAGTGGTATAACAGAAATTAATAATAAATGATTTATTTTTAAAAATTTTACCACCCTGTATCTTAGGACACACGTTCATATGAAGTTTTCTTCTTAAAATGAACCCAAAGATTGCCTCCTTAAATATTGACGTATAATTAGAAAACACCCTGTATGATGTAAAAAAAAATTACCCAACTTAATATTTTATTTCTCGTAAGAATTGATTTTATCATGTCAATTTACCTTTTTTTAGTTTAAGGTTTAGGTTATTCAAAAATAACATTGTTGAGCCTTATCAAACAGGGTGTTAAAAAATTGCTATTATTGTGCAATATCCGTCCTCAAACTAAATATGCCAAATATGATTTTAGTTTATATTAAGAAGACTTATCTTGTAACCATCATATTAAAAAAATAATAAATTACGCCTAGTATTTTAAAAGTTATTAAAAAAAAAACGATTTTGGTCGTCCTTATGTA